>JANWGL010000459.1:0-30932 GCA_025200755.1 Ceratobasidium sp. C01
CTAAATGCAATGGCTCAGAGTCCATGCACAACCAAACAAGCTAAAAGCGAGTTGGTACAGGATATGGAAAGAATAGCGCTAAGCACAGTAGAATGGAACACGCCTTTTAAGTATAGGGCACTTGCTATGAAGCTGGGCCAAGGGAAGATGTGAGGTCAACCTTAGGACGATGCCTTTGGCCAACTGGGATAGGAGTTATAACAGGAGGTCGAGTTCTGAGGCTTAAGGCTCTCAGACTCTCCCTTATATATTGAAGAGCACATAGTGCATGAATAAGCGAATACATGAATAAGCAATATAAGCGAAAACCTTACTAATCAACTAAGCAACATGTGACTAAGCGATTTAAGCGACAGGCGACTAAGCGAATACATGCATAAGCAAGTAAGCGAAGAATAATGAGAAGTAAAGTGATTAAACGTGACTTAGAGAAAATAGTCTGTATAAAGAAGTAAAATAGAATAAACTTGACTTAGAGAAAAACGTGCTCATGGTCATAGGCCATGACACCTTGGCACATTGGCAAACTTCACACAAGTCGATGAACCGGTTGACAGAGACCTTTATGCCCAGCCAGTAGTACTTTCTGCTGAGGAGCTCAAGAGTCCTGGCCTGCCCCTGGTGTCCTGCGGAAGTGGCGTCATGGTGTCCCTCGAATAGTCTTAACCGTATTTCCCTATCATCAGGAACCATATTTCTGCCATCGTACCACAGGAGGTCTTCGACCCAATCATACATATATGTTGCAATGTCAGTAACCTATGGTGAGTTTGCTGACACTGAAACCCAGACAATAGGATTTCATAATTTCCACCCCTTGTGGTTTAACACATCCAGCATACTAAAATGTACTTTCCTTGTGCTTCAGGTTCACAATACTAAGCAGATGTTCTTTCACAACTCGGCTTTGAATCTTAAGTCGTGACCATTGTTATTGTCAAAGTACATGTCACCATCCAGTAGCAACACCTTATGGTTCAATGTCCTAGCAATGTGCTCATGTTAGAGTGTTCATCTATTCATTGCAAGATTTCTCAGTAGAAGGACATGCATACCATGGATTCCACTCACTCTCTTGTGCAAAGCATTTGCTGTAGGTCGATTTTTGGGCTCCATATCCCAGCATGTTAAAAGTATGTCCCAGCGCTCATTCCCATGTTGAGTTGGGGCTAGAAGCTCCACAGGTCTCTGGGGTGTTCTACCCTGTGTGACTGCAACTATGACACGTGGGTCACTGGTTATCTCAGAATAAGGTAACCTTGCAGTTAACACTTCCTGAAGATTTGATGTATCATGTTCAGATGATCTGAATCACATATTTGTTGAACTTACTAGGATAGTCTAAAACAAAAAATTTCTCTTAGTTAGGAGCAATGAAATTGATCAAATGGACATCTACCATTCCAAGTGCATAAACATCTGCTTCCATGCTCCTAACATCTGGGCTTTCACCATTCTCCAGATGTAGTTCAGGTGCCTAGACTCAAGTTTAATGTATCATTAAAACACATGCCTTTTCAGAATACAACTTACACTCCATCGACAGGTTCCAACACCATCACTAGCAGTGAATCCAACAGAGTGCTCACTCATAACAGAATTCCCAAAATCACTGAGCTTTGCAACACCATCTCCTGCCACCAAGATATTCATCTATGCTCACTAACTGAGCTTTTGTTCATTCATCAGTAGGGTTGAGTACTCACAGACTTCAAATCACCATGTACCTAATAGATATTTGCTGAGCATACCATAATTAGAAACACAAGTAGGCCTACCATCCCAATCCCATGTATATATGCTACTCCTTCTGCTATTTGTAAACACTTCCAGATGCAGTCAGTCAAGGGTAAATGCAAGGTGGTTCAATTTAAACTAACCATTGCCCAGGGATCATCAATCTGACCTTGGCGAAGATAATCATAGAGTGTTCCATGCTCCATCCATGGTGAGATCATGGCCATTTGATCACGAAATACTGCCACTCCAATAAGCTCCAGTACATTCCTGTGCTTTGCCTTTGACCAATTGTGGAGCTCACGGACAGTACGCTGCAATCCAATCAATACTATCATATATTTACTCTATCTTAAAAATATCCAACCTTGAGTTGTTTCCTGTTTGCTTCAGTTTGGGTATACAACCTCAAACACTTAATGGCCACCTGGGTACCATCATCAAGCACCCCTTGCCACACATCCCCAAAACGACCACCTGCAAGTGGAGCCCCAGAGCAAGTTGGATGGTTCAAATCTGGGGTAAGGTCCATGCAACCCCGACTAACAAGGGAGGTAAAACCAGCTTCCAGTTCCTATCAAAGTGAGAAATGTCATATGAGGTTTTTCACCCATAGGATACATGCTGCTCACCATGCTTGTTTCATCAAATCGATTGACAAGCTTCTGGCGATAAAGTTCATTTAACATGTGCCTACCAGCAAGTGTAGCATGATGCTCCCTTCCAAGAACCTCTTTTCGAATCCTAAGCAGTTCAAGTTCCAGTTTTTCCACCTGCTTCCATTCCCCTTCCTTTTGATAAACTACACCCAGTTGGCTCAAATATTCAATTGTTTCAATGTTAGATTCCCCAGATACAGCCTTGTGCAATGCCAAGAGATCAACAAATATGTCCTTGGCTTTTTCCAGCTGTCCTTGATCAAGATAGTATGTACCCAAAGTATGCATACTAGCAAGGGTACGAAAATGTGTATGACCTTGCGACTTCCTATGCAAGAATACAAGGTGGACCAGCCAGCCTTCAGCATCCTTCCATTTTTGCTGAGCACAATAAACATTGGCTAAAAGGCCTATACTAGCCAGTGTATCATGATTGCCAACACCTCGCACAACCTTCATGAGCCGAACCAGCTCCAGGAGCAATTTCTCAGCTTCTACCAGTCGTTTCTGCTGTTTGTATAGCCTGGCTAGGTGGAACATGCTATCCAGTGTATTGGCGTGCTTGTCACCTTGATGGTGCTTACACTCATCCAGGAGCTTGAGCAGGAGCTCCTCTGCCTCCTTCACGCTTCCTTGAGACCGATATGTCTCAGCTAAGCGAAAGGCCCCTGCCAGCGTCTTTGGATATTGATTGTCCTCAGCAGATTTGTATGGTACGACCAGAAGCAGTAGCTGTATAGCTTCCGGTGTTCTCCAGTGGTCAAAGTTGAAGACAGTTTCCCTATCAGGATCACCGAGATTACAGCGTTCTCGCTCGCAGAGTGAAGCAAGCAGAAATTCAGCTTCCTCCAATCGCCCCTGTAACCTGAAAGCCCAGGCCAGATGGCATTTGCTGTACTGCGTTGCATAATGTGTATCACCCAAGATCCGGTTGCACTTTTGAACGAGGTCAGTAAACATTGTTTCTGCCTCCTTTAGTTGAGACTGTGCCATGTGGGTGCATCCAAGATGAAATGTGGAGACGAGTGTATGTATATGTTCATTCCCCAGTATATGCCCCCGACGTTCCACAAGCGGGACGAGTAGCATCTTAGCCTCGTCCAGCCGTCCGAGAAATATGTGAACTTGGGCCATATGGAACACGCAAGCGAGTGTCTCGGCGTGCTCTGCTCCAAAAGTGTCTGTGTAAAGCGGCACAAGCCGAAGAAATATTTCCCCGGCGTCCTTCAGGTGACCTAGCGATAGTTGCCTTTGGGCTAATCGAAATGTCCTGTCAAGATATTTGGGATCCCGGTCACCGGGCGCGAATGAAGCCTATGATTACGAATTTGTCAGGTGTGCCAGTGGGATTCACATGTAGGAGAAATGAATGTGTTACTTGGGTGGGGATGTATCTAATATACGATGCGGCATCATCTCCCCAGTTATCATCCTCACGAGAAATAACTAGGAGATGCGTGATCCGAATCGCGTTCTCGCTGTATACTGCATATTCGGTGGTGTCGAACTGCCTTCTGAAGCCGGGTATCCCAACAACCTCGATTATTTCGAACCCGTTCTAAGCCGCGGCCACACATTGAATATAGTTAATCAAGCTCACCGAATGGTGGCCCTCTGGAGGCTCCACGAAGTTGGTCTCAAATTCGGTGTCGAAGGGCCTTCCCGTAACAACACGACACTGTGCCAGGACCCGCACCGGAGAATTTTCCGCCTGTCCGATATTCTTTGTATATGACGCTGCTCTGAAAAATCAAATAGATATTCATACATGTTCGTGAAGCGAGTTGAGATACGTACATCATGGAATTCAAACAGGCATATAGAGCGGCGCCAAGCTTCGCGCCGGTCCTGTTGGTTTTCATGGCTTAGCAATCTCGATACGAGAGTGTGGTAAACTCAATCTAATGCTCACCAGTATGTCCTTCTCATATCCAAATAGGGTCCGAACCCAGATTCTAACGCCTCACAAAGTTTACAGTCGGGATCGTGACATGTCTCTGTTTTACCATGGTCCCCGAGGTCGCACGAACGGGTAATCCCTCGAAAAAGTATTTTCTCGTTTCCCTCCAACATTGGGTGCCCTAAATTGTTGCGACGTTTCAAGAAAGGCCCGGCGTTTTCGACCTCTCCGCTACATAATCTAATTGAGCACAACCATTCGCGCCAATCTGGCGCCAATATATCTCACCGGTATTTCTCGTAAGCAGTACGAACCTGACTACTCTCTTGCACTTGATATACGGCCTGTAATGTGGGAAGATGATACTCGTTTTCCCAATTCTCCATGAATCGTTTTGCGACTTCAAGCGTCGTGAGACACCTGAGCCAGTTTTCATACCGTAACAGTACTTACCATCAAGGTACGTGGCGTGATCTGTGGGGACATACAAGAGTCTGGGGGCCTCGTTCCGGCATTGCTCAGAACAGAAGTTAAATCCAAGCCGTCCTGGGAGCCGATCGCATTGCAGACACATATTCACCACATCGCCGGGATCTATGCTCGACGGTGAGCCTCATATAAAATGTAGGATGCCCTTCAACTCACTTCGTCTGCGGCCGCGGGACACTGTATTCCCCATATTGTGATTATTCGTGGTTTAATATGGGCGCTCCTCGAAGATAGACTACAACTCGAGCGTACTAGTCTTCAAGCCGAGGTATGGTTGGTTGTTCTTTCTATTCCTTGCGGAAGAATGGGTTCCCAGCGAAACAAGGCAGTCGAAAACGTGGTCAACAATGCTCGCCAGACAAATTCCTGCACTGCCTGCGCGGCAGCACAATCATCAGTGCGTTGGCAACACGAGGCGCTTCCCGGTCACATGTTGCCGTCCTGACCGCCGGATACCTCCGGTAAGCTAGAAAATTGCGTCTTAATGAGAAGCAGGGACCGACTGTTCGGCATAATCTGGTTATCAGGCATCTCGAAACTATAGCTATCCCCACCCTAAAGGCTTGAACATCGTTTCGTTCTCAGAGAAACACATCCAACTTGGTGATCAACATGACACGTAACTAACCGATTGATTGGATTCCATCATGGCCAAGCTGTCAATAGCAATCGATTTTGATTCGGTTGTCGTCTTATTCTTTAGTTGTTATCACAGCCTTTGTCCACCTAGATCAGTAAAATAGCATTTGTTCGATAGCCAGGTTCTGGGCTTGCAAGTTCAAATTTGACTGGAAAGACCCGCTTCTTTTGCGCCCAGTAGTGCCAACGCCGCGCGACACGAGCCTGGGCCTCGACAGAGCGCTCGAGCTTTCAATGATTAAGCTAATTTCAAATATTCTTCATGCAATTATGTTACGACATCGAAAGGGAAATTAAATTTATAGAGGATATATGCGGGGGGGAGGGTGGGTAAAAGGGCTTCCGATATAGTTATCTGAAGGTACCTGTATTTGTAGCAAACAATGGAACGGGAAATTAATGGGGTCTGTAATTGACCTCTCTGGCGTGTACAGCACACTACGCAGGTTCTGAATTAAGGAGTGACCAGGAGAGTGCCTCACTTCGTTCACCCTATTTCTCAGGTTTCTTACCCACTTGATCTACACATATTGCATCAACTGAGGTATTGATTTTGTCGGCCCTTTCGTTCCCGGCGAATCCGCCGTGGCCCGAAATCCATTGCATTGCAATGTCGCCGTCCTGGGCGAGTAAAAGGATTTTGCCGAACACATCTCTAAAAATGATAGAGGCATATTGGGCCGCATGCGGGGTAGATCGCATATGGAACAAAGGGCGACCTGGTTGTCCGCGTATAATCGTATGTGGTCAGTGGGCTCTGTGCGAAAGATTTTAAGCGCGGATTGTTCGGCGAGGGCTAGTGCTAGCATTCCCATAACTAGCCCCTAAGGCCAATTCCGGACCTTCGATTTTACCATAAACGCGACACCTACTCAAGTGGGGGTATGTATTTAGACTGCAGCAATGGGCGTTCGTAGATTTAAATAGGTCGGAGTGAGCGCATATAAATATAATAAATTGGCATATCCAGGACAAGTGGCGAAGGACCGAGCCGTACGCTGCCTGCCGCTCAAGAAACTCCGCAGCAGTTAGCCACATTCAGACAAAAGCTGTCCGAGATTTCGAAGAATTAAGTTTACCGATGAGCACAATATAACTTACTCCGAGGAGTGCGTCCTTGCGCTTATCGGTAATTCTGATCATTTCTCACGCTTCCTTGACAAATCGCCGTTCCGCGCCTGGCGTTAACTCTAATAAATATCATCAAGCCAACTAGCAGGACAACACAAAACTCTTCATCAAAAATGTTGTTCATACATTGTTGCTGTAATACTAGTGTTCCACAATCGAGTTACACAAGCACATGTACGGACTAAACCACAAACACAAGCACAAAAACAGTAACAAAAACAACAACAACCAAAGCAAAAAATAAGAAATCGAAACCCTATTCACGGAAAGCGTTATCCCATCCTGTCACTCAAGTTCCTAAATCACTGACACCAACGCGCACGCTCAACATCGCAGGGACGTACGACCCGCCGTATTCCCGCGAAACGTCTAGATCCATCCTCCTGCCCCCACACTTTCATACCCCGCACTCCACAACTCATAATTGCTCTCGACCTAGGGCTTAACCCATAACGCCGGTGTACCCCACACTCTCGCTCAGGTGCTCGTTCGCAGGGTTATATGTGAAGCCCTTGAATTGATCTATATGTGCGAAAATCGAACCCAGTTAGCACAAAGTTAATCAAGCGCCGGGGCGTAATATAACACTCACCCTGAACGGTCTCGCTCAAATGCGAATTCTCGACCACCGAGTCCTGTGGAACCTCGCTCGTAAACTCGGCATCAAAGTTGCTCGTGTCCGCAGCGCTCTGTACACTGGGCTTGAAAGGAGGCTGGATCTTCTTCCTCGACAGTCTAAACAAAGCGTCCAACGCCTTAGTTGAAACACAACTTGGATCAAGATTAATGAAACTTACGCGATCCAGTCGATATACCTAGCGAAGAATGGGTGATTCTTAATCTCCTCCGCTCCACCATTGCCTAAGCGCTTATTAGGATCGCGCTGAAGGAGACCGCCGATCACGTCCCGCGCCTCGGGGTGCATGTCGTCTGGGAAGCGGAGCGGATCCCGCAAAATACGCTGGTACATCGCGTTGACATTCTCGTCATAGAAAGGAGGAAGGCCAGTCTGCGGAAGTGAAATGTGTAAGCAACGGCGAATATGTGAGAATAAGAATATGATAGAGTGCAAATAGGGCGGGACCGAGATAAAATAGGGGAAGCAGATCCAGGTCGCACGGGACCGAATTCTTAGTGGCGTATCATCGCCCATCCAACTTTATTCAACCCAGGCTATGACGTGACCCTTCCATCCGTGGGAACCAAACACGTGTATCTCCTCCGCATCCAGCAACGAGGTGAGATGAGCGAGTGCAGCGCGTCCGGGGAGCCGAATGGAGGAAGGAAACACGACGGTAATTTCGGGCAAGGTGGCAAACGCACACCAAGGCCATCACACCACTCTGATCGCATTGCACGGGGATCCACTTGATTTCCAAGGGTAAATATAACTCACCAACATCTCGTACAGGAGTACACCCAGAGTCCACCAGTCCACGGTCTTTGTGTATCCCTGATTCTGCAATAACTCGGGGCTGGAACGAACAAAAATGCATGTTAGTAACCCGTTCCGATACGCAGGACACCATGAATCAAGCTCGAGACACAACGCCGTGGATCATGCATGCCCGAATCGAATCACCAGCCCAGCCCGAGCTCCAATCCATCCTTTGCAACCCGTCATAATTACTCATCCCGATCGCATCTCGTCTCCTATTCCGCCGCCACCTCCACCAGCACACCCAACCACACACGTCCCACGGCTCGAGCTCATACCCGTAGATCAAGCCAACACCACGAGTCATCTGGCCTGCGCCTAACCCTCTCGCCCAAACCCTTCCCTCCCGAAGCCAGAGGATGGGAGAGACCCACCTAATATACTCGGGCGTTCCACAGAAAGTGTTGGTCTTTTTCGATTCGCTCATGTTCAGCTTGCACAGTCCGAAATCGCAGAGCGCGATATGGCCGGTGTAATCGAGCAGGATGTTCTCAGGTTTTAAGTCACTGTTGAGGGAAGAGTAGACGAGATATATATCGATTCCGAGGTAGAATGAGTCGCGTGAAAGTAAGGGGAAATTAATGAAAAAGAATATGAAATAGCAGAATCGGTCAGAGATGTTGTGCGGGTAAAACCGAATAAAGCGTACCGATAAACGACATCGAACCCGTGCAAATGCTCAAGAGCAAGCAAAAGCTCCGCAGCGTAGAACCGGCTTCGGTTAATATCGAAGCGTCCTTCTCGCTGTAAATGATAGAACAGTTCTCCACCGTTTACTAGACGTTCTCGAAGCGTCAGTTTAATTAATAACACCCGCAGCCCAAGTCAACTCACCGAAACTCATAACAAGATACAGCTTCTCCTGGTTTTGGAAACTAAACTTGAGTGGCACGATGAATGGATTGTTGACCAACGCAAGTACGGTTCGCTCTGCCAAGATGTGTGTAATTTCACCAGGGCGCGATGCGATATGAGCCTTCCGAATTGTCTTCAACGCGTAGATCCGGGACGTGTCTCGCTTCCGAACTTGCATGACTTTCCCGAAAGAGCCCTTGCCGATGACCTTGAGCAGATCGAACGCCTCGATCGTCAAGGTTTCGTTCTAAATGGATAGATTGTTAGGGGCTGGCGAGATGGGGCGAGGGCTTGACATACCTTGCTAGGCCGGAATTGCACTTGCATGTGGAATTCGCCGGAGCCGGCGGTGGCGGGGAACCACCCGTCGACAGAATGAGGGCCGTCCAAGACGGGGTTTACCTCCAGCCGACCAAGCAGGATATCGTTGCCCATGTCATTATCCGATCCCGAAGAAGGTGCAGTGCGGAGATACACGGCCAACGACAAGGCCGACGTACGGGACACATCGCTAAATCCCAGGTATAAGCACGCCACCCGCCAACCAAAGCCGGGAACTTACAAATGAGCCTTATACATCCAACTTGGGTGAGCGAGCTCGCCACCCAGAGCGTCGACCAAAACCTCGTTCTTGTCGAACTCCACGACGACGTAGGGGAGCCACCAAGACCGCTTGCGCTGTACGCTATCGCGGTTCGACGAGCGAGGTGGGGGCGGAGGCGCGCCATCCATCGCCCTGGCGATCGCCGGAGGGAGATCCACACCCGACGGGAGGGTAAAGTTACGGCCGGCGTAAATTCGCACGGCGAGAACACCATGTCGCATCGTGGGAGGGTTCATCTGAACATCCTGCATTCCCGCAGGTGGTTTGGGCGTCGTCGGGCGCGACTGAATCGGCGTGCTCCCGCGCGAGTTCTGGGAAAACACGTCCTTGGCTTCCTTGACCTCTGGGCAGGGTCAGCATGAAACGAGTCAGAAATAAAATCGGCTCACTCTTTCCGAGTTTCCAGCCGGACATTGTGTATGGGTTGTGGTCGAAAGAGAGAACTGCGGTTTATGAGCTCTCGTGGTGGGAACGTTGTCTTGTCTGAGCGAGTTGCTATCGCCATCCGATTAGTCAGCCACACCGCCACATCGTCCCTTGGTCTTTTGGTCGTCATGCAAACCCGCCGCATGTATGCACCACGCATTCAGTTCCGGCACCAACGCGGTCACCCCAACACGCTTGGACGCCGTGCCGACTAGGTCTAGACTTTTTCGTGTAGATGACATCAACAACCGGGAACTAAATTTAAGTTAGACGTGATTTTGATTTTGGTCTCGCCGCGTGAACGCCAGCACCGAGGTGCACTTTGTCAGGCCATTTCATCCACTTTGTGGCAAAGCACTTTGTCCAGGCATCTGTAAGATTTACGTAGCTTATTTCAATAGAGATACCAGCATGCGCTGGTGGCTTCCGTCTCGGTCAGTCCAGAATGCTCAATATTTTCTTAAAAGCACTCAAGATCCAGCCGTGACGGAAAGCGCGAGTAGTAGTAAATGTATTTACTTTGCACTTCGCTAAAGCCTAAACTATCGTACAACAACGGACAAAACACAATATTCTCTCCACGCCTCAGAGTACTTGTCCAAGGAACACCGAACTAAACTTAACTACATACACGATTCAGCTACAGACAGGTACTTCCCCTCTCTTGTAGGCCACAGCTCCTTCGTAACCCGGATCTGTTCGCTGTTTGCCTTTTTAGTCAACGAAGCGAAAGCTTCGTCCAGCTCTGCGCAGTACTTGTCGTACAAGTGAGCAGGAACCGCGCCCTCGGGTGGACATGCTAGCCCCACGTCACCAAGGATGGTGGTTACGATACGTTCCAACAAATCCTCCCGACCTACAGTTTCCCAGTCGTTCAAATTCATCACCTGCTGCTGTTCGGGCGAGAAAACCACTGGCGATACCGGAAAATCCGGTTGTTTTTGAAGTTCCCCGCTGCTGTATGCGTTCGAGAGTTGGACAAGCTTCTGCCTGAGGTAAGGCAACCCATCCGTCCAGGAGTGAGAGGAGTTATAGACTACGTCCCGGAGCAAGCTAAGGAGTTCGTTATGAATGATAGTGGCAAGTTCTTCATCGCTCGAGGCAACCCGCTGAATGTAGTACTTGTAAGCTCCTGTAACGTCGTGTTTCTTTGCGAGAGTGTCTCGAGGCGCTAACTCAGATTTGTCGACCAGATTAAAGGACTGGAAATGATTCTGGCGTAGGTCAATGGAAGGCGGCATTTCTGCCTCGAATCGTGGCAGGACTGTGGCACCCTGCCAGTCGATGATTCCACCTAACTCGTATCCTGAAAGGTTACTTTGTTCGGGATGTCGAAAGGTATTCGGTACCATAAAGACGTTATTGGCTTGGAGGTCTGGATGGCAAAGGGTTGGACGGATCAAGTTCTGCTGTCTCGGCATGACTGCAGGTGCCAACTTCATCCAGTCGTGCAACACCTGTATGTGCTCCTCGGGAGCATGGCGGGACCCGACTTGCTTTTGAGCTTCTTCCGAACCAGCGTACGCGCGGATCCACTCGACCTCATTCATCACCCGAGCATGCAAATATGACTGTAGATCAGGCCCTAGCAAATGTATTCGCATCAGGTTCATGCTCGCAAGGTAAACACTCACAAGGTCCCCGATTGAGGTTCATGCTCCTCCGTTCCGCACGATACAGATATCTCTGGACGCTTGGACCAATCCGAAACCTGTTGGAACATTCATCTTCTTCCTGCCCCTCCGCATATAGTGGCCTCCCTTGTAGCTCACGGCTCACATCTCCTGTGTAGAATATGCTGCCGTATTGAGAAAAGGAAATTGACGATAACTTGAGTTGAAAATCCGCTAGTTGGTCGTAAAACGGTCGAGTGTTGCTGTTTAAAGCTAGATGTTGTCCCCAAGGCACCCCCATGCATTTCTCCATCAAAATGTATTCGCAGCCTACAGGTTTGTCGTGTGTTGCCTGAAAGCTACCTCAGCAAGATTTTCCATCATAAACACGCAAAATAACTCTCCTCCCACGCAAGCACTCGGGGGACGTGCGCACGAAACCGCGATCGCACGAAATCCATCGTAGCTACCTCGCTACGAGTCATCAAACCACGCGGACCTGCGTTCGGAAACGGGATTTTGAGAACGACTTCAGCTCCGTTGTCTAGGCTAATGGTGAATGCTCTGTTGAACATCCTTAACTCAACAATGAGTTCAACTTGTCAGAATGCTCCCGTTCAAGTTTACCTACCTTCTCCTAGCAAACTCCAGCTGGTGCAGCTATTAGCGCCAGTGACGGAGATTGCAACAGAAGTGACCGCTTCCGGACTGAATTTCAGCTTTCGTAGCACGAGCTCTACAAACGTCAGGTTGGGAGGAATATTTGGCAGATAATCGATATAGCATACAATACATACGGTGTTCTTCATTATATAGCCACCGGTGGCGCTGGCACGAGAATAGGTCTTGCTCCTCCCATGGTATGGAGCAGATAGACCGGTCTAGTCCGGTGAAATTTCCAGAACGAGCGATCTTACGCGGCCAGGTAAGACAACGAAGCGGACTCGACAAACGCAACATCGCAAAAGAATCCACGAACAGCAGCTTGACCTCCCAGTCGAAATCAGTTTTGCTTAGAGGCAATATTCGATCCCAGGGCGAAGCAAAGAGCTCATATATAGTGCGGTGGTTTGTTTTCATATGTTTGGGCTTAATGAACCACTGGCCATATGTAAATGCCACCGGTCCCATTATGGCGATTCCGGTTCGAGGACGGCAGAGGGAGACATGCTCCAAATCTAGGGGCTCAATTTGATGATTTGTAGATAAAGTCTTAGGCGTAGAGACCAAGCTCATGTTTGGAGCAAGGGTACGTCCTTGGTCAATTCGTCAGCCTCACCAACCTGTCATCGCAACATGAATCTGATGTAGTCAACGAAATGAGAACGCGGTTGTTATGATCGCACTAGTTAGCCTAAAATCACCCTGATCGTTGGTCTGTTTATTTCGGAGCTGGACAGGTATAGTGATAGTCTGGAATCATACCTTGGAGCTTCTAACTTACTATTAAGTTAGCCATCCTCGAGAAGGCATTGCTTCATGATTTGGTACTCTAGGATGACCAAATTCCCCGTTTCGCGCTCGCTTCATGAGGTATATATATAACTCAAGGCGTCAAACTTTCCTGAAACAGTCCCTAGTGAAAGTCTACTCACCAGAATATAACGCCCGTACCTAAGTTTCCCGGGGATTGATAGGGCGTGTTAGGAAAGCCTCTGATTATATCAAACTGAGCCATAAGAGAGAGGCCGCAAGACATAGTACTGAGTGAGAAGCGGTAGTAATATAGATTTCCTGGAAGCGAGGTGATAGAAATGAGCGTGCCAGGAAGGAAGCTCGCCAATGTTCACTTTACTAGACAAAGCTCCCAGCTCAGTGCGAGTGATTTTGACCGAACGCAATTAAAATTAGCATATCTACGTCCAGAGATTTCCAGCGGCAAGCGTTTAGTACAGTCGGACACACATCCGGCGAGGGCGGTACAAGCAAAGGAGGTCATCAGAGCGCGTGAGCAACGATGCTCGGAAGAGGCAACAAGTAGGTGATATGGAGAGTCACTTCAGCCATGCAATAGGGATTGGTTCATCCCCTGCCGTTCCTAAGAGCCGACTACCCGAAGACGAGAACAACAGTTTTTGGTGTCGGATACGGGTGATACCGAGCTGACTCTGATAGCGCTACACGACTCACTAGCCAGTCGAAGGGGAACATTGGGTAAGAAAATAGGGGGCGTTGAATAAACTAGCGGGAGGACGTGATAACGGGGGTACTGCGTTCTTTGGGGCCTACACGAGCGAAAATCATTGAGTTGACCAGCGATTAGGTAAGCCAACAACACAAGCATGTACAAATCACCCCTATCATCGGGGTATAGTCTTTGCCCAATACATAGTTAATTGGGTTAGTTGCAAATAGAAGAACTGTGTATAGATATGTATAAACACTTGTGAGTAGAACTGGGATCTTGACCGTTCAGTGTTAGAAACGAAAACTTTAAGTTACCCCCGGAGCCTACTTCTTTCAAGTCGGTCTTTCTCATGTCGGAGCAGCGTGGGATGGATTCAACGCCGTGAAAATGTATTATCGGATGCTGGGGTACTAGCGCTTGAGCTTCTGTCACCTAATTACCCTAGAGCGAACGAAGAACCATGGTAGAAGGTTGACTAATCGGTTTGCTCAGCTCACCCCTCTAATTCTTTTAGTGAATCTCTTTTTTTTTTTTGTGTCTGACCAGAAAAACAGAGTAGTAGTACCATATGCTAGAGTGGGCGGTTACAGAGTCCCAGTACGATAACCTGTGTAAAGCGATAGGCCGGGAAATAGTTGTTGGCAATCTATCCCTCGAAAACATACTGTCGTTGTAGCGTATCGCGGGTTCGGAATAAGTAATTTTAGATAGGGAAAGGGTAGACTTCAAGAGATATGAGAGTATGCGTCAAGGCGATGAAGCTCGAATTTGGTGGGCGTGGCGTCGAGCACACACATGGCCTCACCGGGGGACCATCTCCGCCCGTTTGTTTGTACACAGAATGCTCTACCAAGGACCCAAGCCGCTTGCAAGGTTTCGCATTGACCCAACTGTAGATTAAAATATCTTAAGTACTACCGTTTCCAAGTCTCAACTCCACATTCCGTAAATTAAATCTTATTCTGCAAATCAAAACAACCAGCAATAGAAACAACATAAAGGGTATCCATTAACTACTCGCATCTAATCCAACCACAGCGCATATAGTGCATTTCCTTTACGTCTGCCCCTCTTCAGCCTCTTCAGCCTCTTC
The DNA here is from genome assembly GCA_025200755.1 of Ceratobasidium sp. C01. NCBI lineage: Eukaryota > Fungi > Basidiomycota > Agaricomycetes > Cantharellales > Ceratobasidiaceae > Ceratobasidium > Ceratobasidium sp. C01. Next base: position 14,713 of record JANWGL010000459.1, read on the forward strand.
AGGCATTGGAGGTTCGGTCGTGGGCGTCTCCTCTTCTTGTTCTTCGACAATACGGGCTGGTGCACGTTCGACCTGCGCCTCAAGGAGCTCTTGACGTAAGGCATCACCGTCTGCGCCTGATTCGGACTCGAGTTCGTTGGGTGAGAGAAGGACTCGCCCTTTGCGGAGAATTTCACCCTGAGAAATGTTAGTGCACATAACGAAGCATGAAAAGAGAAACATACCTCTTCGGCAACCCAAGATCGACTTAAGTTTTCAGCAGGCGAGACGTCACCGTCGCCATCACCATCGGCTTCTTCCCCTTCTCCCTCTGCGTCTCCTTCCGCCTCAGGTGGTGCCTCCACTTTCAATTCGTCTCCACCAATATTCAACCCCAACCCCATATCCTTCCTGATCGTCTCCTCCCGTACCTCCACCTTCTTATCCTCCGTCCTACTGCTGACCGCAGCTGGGCTTGCATCCGCACCAAGTGCAGGCGCCAACGCATCATTCAGCACCAGCATCTCGCCCAACACCGCCTCGTCCCTCTCAGTCCTAATCATCTCCACCAAAACGGCCCTCACTTCCTTCGCCCGTTTAACCCTTTCATCTCCTCTTAAACCTGCCGCAAAGTCGTCCACAGACGCCCGGGCAGCAGCCAGGACCTCTGGGGGCGTCATCTTCCACACGCCTATTCGTCCCGCGGGATCGACTCCAGCTGCAGTGGTAGCGTTGATGTTCACCTTCGCTTCTCTCGCCAAAGCGCTGTGCTCGATTGGCTCCCATACCCCTCCCCCACCATTCCCAGACCCGGTGATCGAAGGTACAGGCACATCTTCGGGCAGAGGCAATAGCATTCCCTCAGCCACCTTGCCCGCCCGCGCCTGCTCAGCCGCCTGAGCCTTCTCAGTATTCCTCAAGCAAATCTTCAAAATCTCTCGACACAGCCTCGCCATCTCTTCCTCTCCTGGTACGATACTGAGATCTAGGCATCGCATCCCATAGTTGACTTTGAGACCCACGCTGAGCGCGAGCACGCCTGCGACATCAAGGGTGTTGGATGTTAGGTCAAGATGTTGGAGCGCGGGGAAGTCAGGGAGGAACTCGGCGAGAGCGATGGCGCCTTGAGATGTGACCGAGGTAGAGGCAAGGGAGAGGTGGTGCAGAGTTGTGTTGAGAGTGAGTGCATTGCGGAGGACATGGATGCCTTCTAGAGAGGGGGAGGAGCAGGGATTATTGGAAAGGTCGAGGGAGGTGAGCGTAGAGTTATATTTCTGAAAGTGAACAGAGGTCAAAGTGAAAGAACAGAAAAAGGGTTCAAAACGAACCAAATGAATCAGATAGGAATTGTACGTAATAGCAGATCACTTACCAGCGCCTCAGCAAGCAAAACTAGCCCTTGAACCTCAATCTTATTCTCACTAAGATTCAAGGACCGTAGCGTCCTATTCCTCTTAAGCACCTGCGCAATATAACTCACGCCGCCCTATACGCGAACATCAATACCCTACTCAGATAAAAATGAGATAAAAAAAGTACCTTTAAATCATTCCCCTTCAGATCCAAAACGACCAAACATCCCAACTTGGGCACACCCTCCATACTCCGCACAATATCCATCAACGCAGCTGACGTCCCTGCCCCTACACTTCCTACTGCACCGGTTCCCCCGCCACCTCCGCCACCTCCCCCAGCGGGCGCACTCGGAGGTGCACTGGGCAACCGTGTTGTGACTCCTCCCCACGAATTGCTGGTAATCATCGTCACCGCACTCCCTCCTCCTCCCGGACCTCCACTTGCAGTTGAACCAGAGCTAGGTGGCCGAGTTCCAGAGGGAGAAGGACTAGCCGCAGCGCGCGCCGCGTTCTGCAGACGAACGGACAACGGGGTTTGTCGAGGAACGTAGGGAACAGGTATCGTTCCCGTCCCTGTCGTTGCTCCATTTCCAGGTTGAACATGTCCGGGCCCGCTGGGCGTTGGAGTCCCAGGCTGAGGTGTTGCAGTGATACTTCCCCCAGCGGCGCGTCGAACGCGAGGTACATAGGCCGTATAATTTGTACCCGGGACAGGTGGCGCTGGATGCGCGGCGGGATGTCGAGGAGGGGGCATGAGTGGAGCTTTGGTTGTTGACGACGGGTGAGTCGGAGGCGGTTGGTGTTGGTGTTGGGACGTCATCTGTCCCGTCGCCTGTTGCGTTTGCAGTTGAGGGGGAGGCGTACCAGCTCCACTCCCTAACCACATGATCATAGTACGCGCTTGTTAGGGATAACGATATCGAGGGAGAGCGAGGGGGATGTCGAACTCACCGGATGGACTCGCCGTTCTACTTCCATTCGCAACAGCACCTGCTAATCTCGCCTGCAACCGACTCGGTTTGGGCGCTACAACAGGCGGACCTGGTTTAGACGCTCCCCCCGCGCCTCCACCAGCGTGAGATCCTGGGTCTGCGCCTGCGCTCCCGTTGACGCCGCTAACAAGAGATGCCCGCACAGGAGGTGGCGATGCCGAGATGTCGTGTTCTCTAAATGTCGACACCGTCGTCAAACTAGAATGTGACTGCAGGTTCGATCGTCCACTAGAATCTAGATCACTATTCGTACTTGCGTTGGAAGGTGCGCTAGGGTTCGAGGCGGGAAGCTGGGGAGCAGCAGGGCGTGGGGATGGAGGCGCGCTCGAGGTGGGCGTAGAATTAGGACCTAGTCCCAACCCCAATCCGGAACCCGATCCTGGAGGGATGGGTCCAGAGGAGGGACCAGAAAACGACGACGAGGGAACCGAGAGTGATGTCCCGCCAGCTAGTTGATCAGGGTAATCCTTCATCATAAGCGCGACAGCTACGGCGCCTGCTTGGCCAATTTTGTTTGAGCGAAGGGAGACGGTTTGTATCTGCGATGTTCTGATCGCGTGGGCTGGTTGTGCGGATAGTTTAACAACCATCAGCTTGGCCCAACGAATATGATAGACCGGACTCGCCAAGTGCTTCCAACCCCGGACCACGAAGTGCACACTCATCTAGCCGCACACCAACCAACGCCCGTCTTGCCTTCGTTTTCTTCTTCCCATGCCAACTCCCTCCACTGAGACTCGCTGACTTGTCAATTGGGGACCCAGCCCGTGGCGTCGACGACGATCCGATACTTGATACCGATGCCCGCGGTGAAGCCAACAATGGACTCGACACAGACCCGCGCGGCGAGCTTGGCCCCGCACCAGGCGACTCAGGGTACCGTGCGGGGTCGCGTACCCGCCTAGGGACACTCGTATCGATACTTGGTCGAACCCCGCCTTTGCCAGTCGCCGACCCATCGAATGGGTTCGGGAACTGTACCGTAGGTGTCGATGCATCGATAGACGCGAGTGATGGTGTGCGTGACATCCGGGGCGTTGGAGCGGGTGGAGGATTGGGTGGGGCAGGAGGGAGGACGGCCAGGATGGACTCGACCGAGCGCTTGTCCATTGCGTTGAGCGACAAATCGATGAACTCTAGCGCGTGTGCTCGCGTTAGGAACGCTGAGATCATCTTGAACGCCGTGAAGCGCAGTCGTTGGTTATTGGCGAGCGCGAGATATGGAAGCGAGTCGGGAATGAGTAGCGCGTGCAGGATCGGCTTTAGAGTCTACGTGGACGTGAGCGGCTGAGTGGACAAAACAGCGAGGCACGTACTATATCATCGAGATCACATTCTGAGAGAATCAGCCGCTGTAGTCCCCAGTCCAGCACAAGGAGATCTGCAAGTGCAGAAGCCGCGTCGAAAGTAAAGTGCGTGCGCGACAGGTCCAGCACACGAGGCGCATTTGGTGTCGCCCGAATTTGCGCAGCAATAGTCGGATGTACTCGCTCGTCTCTGAGCTTGCACACGTCGCGGTATAGCGCCTCGACTCTCGCGGAGGTCCATCCTTGCTGTTGTTCCGTCTCTCTTCGTAATCTCTCCGCCGCGTCGATCTCCAGCTTCGCCTCGCTCTGGGCCGTGTTGCTTGGTGCCGTCGTGTTCGATATCGGATATACTACTTGCATCTCCGGCACAATGAAATGAGCTCGCTTGAGCACCCCACGCTCGCCGTCGTTCATGCCTGGCGTTGCTCCCCCAGGCTGTCCACCGGGACCAAGTAGTCGTGAGATGGAGAGCATGTCCCGCGTAAAGGAGAAAAAAGGTCGTGGCGCGGTCGCTGGCCGCTTGAGAATGCCTTTGCGTTCCCCTGACATGATTGCTGGCTTCGTCGTCGTTGAAGGCGGTCCCAGGGTCGTCATCCATCGCGCCGGGCGTCAAGCTGCTCACGTGACCTGGATTCTTGCCAAATCCGTTGCAAATGAGTTTGATCTCGTAAGTAAAGGCTAGTTGCGTGTGAAACCAAGGTGCTGATATTATTCCGCAAACTTTTGTGAATAGAATATTTCTCCGTACATTTTCAGCGTCACTGGTCTTACAGCATGGATTTTTCAATAACATTTAAACAGCATACATCCTCACAATACAATAGCGGAAAACTCATGGTTCATCACACTGCGCGTCGATACAACTAGCCTTAACATTCCGAGAGTTAATCAAAATACAAGCACATCCTCACAATAACCGATCACCCTCGATGATCTGTCCGGGCAACAGACTCCCAAGATGTTCCGTGAACAAAGCAAGAAAAACCAAGAACTAACCGCTCAGGCATTGGCAGTCCGGAGATCCGGATCAGTGAGCCATCGGGATCTCGATATGCTGGAGGCAACCAGAGTAGTAATGCGCCGTCGTCTGAGGTCACCCAGCCTGATTCATCCGCATAGGGAGCGAGGAAGGAAGTTGGGAGCGAAAGTTCTGATGGTGCATCAAGCAAATCGTCAATCTGTCCTAGCAGTCAGAAAACACAGGGGAAATAGCAATGCCTAGACTAACCTCAGCCGACCAGACCTCAGAGGCTGTAACTTCCGCGTCCCAAATGCGCACTATGTTATCCTCCGACCCAGTGGCAATGCGGGATCCATCAGGAGAAACCGTGACAGCCCCGCAATCCGCCGTCAAACCCCCATGGACCTTAGATACGGGAGTAGCAATACCGGCGCCTGTTTTGGCGTCACAGATATACACCGCCCCATCGACCGTGGTTGAAAAAATGAAGGGGACGCTAGGTGAGAACGCAAGTGAACTCACGAAACGTGATCCCTCTAGCGCAAGCTCAAATAGCTTCTCACCGGTTTTCACGTCATATACTTCCTCATCAAGCGCGATATGGCGACCATTGGGCGAGAAGCAAAGAGAGAATACTACATGTTGCTCACTCATAAATAGTTCCCTTATGGTGGCACCAGTTTTGGTATCCCAGATATGAACTGTGCCGACGTCGGAACCGGAGGCAATGAGAGAGCCATCCGGGGAGAATGCGATGGATACGACCCAACCAGAGTGACCAATCAGCAAGGGAAATATCGCGGCTCCAGTTTCAATGTCCCACAATTCTATTGCAATATCCTCCCTCGTGTAATGGTCGGGTTTGATATAATTGGGGCCCAAGGCTATCCTTTGGGCATCAAATGACAAGGCAACTACCATATCATATCCTGCATGGTCAATGATTAACTCCGTTAACAGCACCCCGGTATGCACATCCCAGACCTGGACTGTCTTGTCACCAACCCAGGAGGTGATGCGCCGGCCATCGGGGCTAAACTGAACAACCCAAACGTGATCTGAGCAAATCAAAGGCGTGAACGCTTCTGCCCCAGTTTGCACGTCCCAGATACGTATAGTTTTATCGACCGACCCAGAGGCAAGATGGCGGCCGTCGGGGGAGAACGCAACAGAACGCACGGCACCCGAATGACCGAGGGGAGTATTGATTGGGGCGAGACAATCCCCTATATCCCATATTCGTACTGTGGTGTCAAGAGATGCTGAAACGATGCGCCGGTCATTGGAACAGAACACGACCGAGGAAATCTCATCTGTGTGGCCGACCAACGGCTCGCATATCGGTATCCCAGTTTCCACATCCCAGACCCGGACCGTCTTATCACGAGATCCGGAAACCACATAGCGGCCATTGGGAGAGAACGCGACTGAGAAAACAACGGCCGAGTGGCCAACCATTGGCTGGTGTAGTGCGGTGCCAGTGGCCAAATCCCACAATTCCACTGTTGCTTCGCATGTTCCTAAGGCGAGGAGGCAGCGACTGTTTGAGGATAAAGTGGCGCAGCGGACCCCCTCCGCTTGACTGGTGATAGGTTTCGTGAGCAGAGCGCCAGTCCCTGTGTCCCACACTCGTACGATCTCACGCCTGAGGCTATGTGGGGAGAAATGGACCACAAGACGTCCGTCAGGACTGGCCTTGCGACTAAAACAGGCGAGGCGATATTGAGATTGTGCAACGCCGTTTTCCGTATCGACAAGCTGCACACTGTAGTTTTCGTTGCTAGCGAAATCGGAGTGGCTATTTGACAAGAATACAATTGAATGCGAGTAACACATCTCGCAATCGAATGGTCCAAAAGCTAAGACGCCGGTCTCGGTGTCCCACGTCCTCACCGTCCCGCTGCTTGAAATCGAGGCAATGCGTCGGCCGTTGGGGGATATGGCAACTTGGGACACGTCAGGGCCATCCAGTAGCTCAAAGACAACAGCACCAGTCTCGGAGTCCCAAATTCGGATTGTGCCATCTCCTAAGAAAGAAACGATACGACGTCCATCGCTAGAGCATGCAATCGACCTTATAGAATCACCGTGGGTCATTGTTTGCCGCCAAGCTGGCCAGCTCTCGTTTGCGCCCTTTGTAACCCTGAAGGTATTCGGGAACAGCGGTCGCATTTTCTGTGCAACTTTAGACCGGGTTGGGGCGAAGGCGAGGGCAGAGATGTACAAGTGAGGGGTGCTCTGTGAGATGGCATCGTAGAACGTAAGAATGAAACGATATCCGTCGTTCGCATAGCTCGAGTGACTCTCGACCTAAATAAACCCATACTGTAAGTCCTCACATCGCACCACCCACCACTGCCCGCTCACCGATGTCCAGTCGGTTAGCTGTAGCAGATTCAAAGCCGCCACGCTCAGCCGCTCAAGCAGGCTCATCGCCTCAATCCAGTACAGTAGTTGCGGTCCATACAGAAAACCGCTGAGTTGACTTTCGAGCGAGCCTTTTGGGGTCTCGACCAAGTGACTAAGCCAATGCATACAGCTGTATCCAAGAGGAGGGGCGATCGCATCCTGAATGCGAACGGCGAGGTCCACAACGTCACAATTGAGCAAATAGGAGGTCTCGAGCCTGCAGATGTTAAACTTGAGCCCTTTCATCATCGTCGCGAAGCAACAGTCCGCAAGCACCGCATGCTTCTCCTTGGGGTCTGTGTAGAATCGTCCCGAACGCGCGGGATCAAGGATAAAGTCCGCGAACGACGGGTGGTATACACGAATAGCTCCTCCCTGAAAGTCATCCTCGTATAGCACCGACCCGAGTCCGCCCACTACTTTGCGCAGCGCACCAGGCTTTACATGGCTAGCGAGAAGCGATGCAAGATCAGAGACAGACAGCGGCGTACGAGCGGCGGTAGCCACGATCGCTCCAATGCACTGCCGGTATTTCCGCACGTTGTCTTCATCTTCGTCGCCCATAGCCTGTCGAATCGCGGTCGTGTACAGTAGATCCAGCGACCTAGACCCCTCTGCGGTTTGTGTCCCTTGCAGAATCTGATCCAGGCGCTCCTCTACATCAGCTCCTTTTTCGATGAACTTGCACGCCGTCTCGACCCAGATGAATAGTCCATTTGCACACGTCGATAGCTTATAGATCGCGTCTTGAGACCATTCATCTAGGTCGTTATATTTCGCGATCCCCGCCATGCGCGTTCGAGTGAACTCCAATATGTCGCCTGAAGCATCGTAGTCTTGAAGACTACGCGCCCGAACAGAGTCGACGCTCGCGCTTCCAAAGGCTTTCTTGATGTCCTGCTCCGGTCGGCTGGTGACCAAGACCTTGATCCACGGAACAAGTCGTGGTATGTCCCGCAAGTAGGTTAACAATGTCCTGCGAGCGACCCCGACCTCACATTCATCCAGCGCGTCGATGACTAGAAGAAACGTCTGACGTGGCGCGGTAAGGGTTGTTTCAAGCGATTGAAAGGCATCAGAAATGAGGTGTTTGTAGCGCTGTCGAAGCGGCGAATCGGGTAGCTGAACGTCGCCTTCGATCGCGCTAGCGACAGCTTGGCCATATGGAGCATAGTGGCCTGCGAGGTTATAAACAAGCGTATTGAGTATGTGTTCCGGAGTACGCAGGTTCGGGTCATCGCGCTTGCAGAAGAAGCTTGCGCCAAGAGCGCCTTCGTCCTGGAGCATTTGGCAGACTGTAGATGCAATCGAGCTCTTCCCCATTCCAGCTTGTCCATACAGCCAAAGTAGCTTTGCGTCGGTAGACTGATCCTTGAACCATTCATGTATCTCGCTAAGTACTCCAATTCGAGTGCCTTCCTGGCAAGGTGGGGTCCCGGTGTAATGTGATCCAGCCGCCGGTTTCAGTCGGTCGATCGACGCGCGCTGGGCTGGGCACGAGTAGTTGTTCACACCGTTTTGTTCGGTTGAGAGGAGGGTCAAACTCACCGGACGATAACACTTGCTTCAGCACCTGCACGCCGACTCCCCTATCGAAGCTTTCCTTTAGGTCCTTGAACTTTTGCAGCAATTCGCCCGTTCGCCGAGATGTCGCAGTGTCGATGGAATTGCGTATTATATTTACTATCGATAACGTTAGGACGAGAGAAGAGATAGGATGTGTGTAATTACAAACATACCGGCACCTGGACGCGCGAGCTGGTTGATGATAAAGTTCGACGTATCCTCGATCAAGTGTAGTAGATCAAGCATCGCTTTCTTCAGTACTTCCTCCCGCGCGTGACTTGTGACGGACTCGATGAACGGCCGCATATTCTCCAGTCCTTCCATCAGTGCCTTCAGGTCTTCGTGTCGTTGCTGTAGCTTCTCGATATGCTTTGCGCACGACAGGGCTCCAGAATTAATAACAGGGACAAACAAATTGGAGCGGCGAACTCACCTCCCATGCTTTCGTGCACAGCCCAATCACTAACTTGGCGATCGGATGTAGCTATGCAAGAAGCCCGTATCGTTAAGTTGGACAAAGCGGCGCAAACGAGTTCAAAACACAAACCTCTGCCACTACCGCACCAAAATCAAGTATCGTCTTGAGCACTCCCCGACTGTTTCCTAGCTTGTCCAACGGTCCGTTTCTGTTCTTAATCATGCCAGACGCCATCTGAAGAGCACCAGTGTAGTCGCTTGCAACCTGTATGCCCAATATAAATTAGGTTACAATCTTTCAAAGTTGACTTACCTCGCTGGGATCGGGTAATTTCACTGTGACCGTCAGAGGCTGATCCTGATTTGATGGGTTGAGTGCGCTGGTGACAAATCCCAAAACAGGACGTCGGGCAGAGAAGGAGCCATGTTTCGCGACCGAGGTCTGACCCGTGGTTTCTGAGGCAGCGTATTCCAATAGAACTTCTCGATCCGGCGACCCACGGTGCTTCTCCGTGAGTTTGAGGCCAATCCTTGACGCTGGGTACACATCACTACAGGAGGTCACATATCAATGATCGACTAGGTTGAGTATACAATCGCCACCTACCAGGGGTACGTCCTTACATCCCAGCACAGAGTATTTCCACGCTCAATAGTCGATAGGGTATGTGTGCTTTGGCCATCGACGAGTATTTCCAGCTTGATGGGAGATTCAGACGTTGTCGGCTGGAGGGTGATTTCTAGGATGGGATGAGCACTTTCTCAACTAAACTGAACACGACCAGAATAGGCTCACCTCGAATCCGATGGCGGATACCCCATAGAGTATCGAGAGGGCTCTGCGAGGTCATGGCGTACGCCGCAGAGTTCGTGGTGGTGAGGGAGAACAGGCGTCTAAGCTGTCAAAGGAAGAAGTACGGACGAGGCTATAGCACCACATAAGCATTTGTCAGCCGTACAGCCTAAATATGAAATGGGAATGGGTCCCGCATTCGGTGAGCCCAGGATTGATTCCAGCGTTTCTAAAGAAGTGGATTGATTGCGACGATTGTGTTAGTGAAAGTCGAAGTGCAGACCGTCTGGACACTGGCCCACGAGTCTCTCTACGATAACCCGTATGGCATGCAAAATCTTAAGTAGTAGTCGCCCGATATTCCATTTAAACTGCCATCGCCCCACGCATAAGCGGCCAGCAGCTCTTGGAAGGCAAATAGTAGGTGAGAGCTGACCTCTGGATTTTGGCTACAAGGTCACGTGGAATGCGGCCGGGATCCCTGATGACATCACTGATGTCCCAGCGTCCTCGCTCTGTTGCTCTTCGGTTTGTCGTTCATATAGGCACAAATCAAAAAACCTCCGTGCTCTGTTGCGTAGTTCTCGAGGGATTCCAAATCTGAGCTAGTACCCTGGGACCAACGCAGATGCTATACCCCGCAATAGCACTGAGGTGTCCGCTAGACCTATCTCAATCTTCTCGCCCCGCCGGGAAAGTTGCTTTTCTTCCCCCATCACCGCCTTACGCGTGTTCAGATACCAAAAAAAAACTTCCAAAATCTGCGCAAGACGATGACTGCGGTCCCGTAATGATAACTATCACCATTTTGTTATTGTGATGTGATTGAAATGATAAGTCTTCCATGTACGTGGAATAGGATATGATTGTACTTGGCCGAGTAGCATTGGCTGATTGAGCACTCGGATGTCAAAAATTTTTGTCATTCTACACTTGTCGAGATCACTTTCATTATTTTACCTCCACAAAGCGCCATCCCGGCACAAGATGAATGCCATGTAAATTGACGGTATTCTTCTAAACCGGTGAACCGAAGTCTTGGCATTAACGGTTCATTATCCCTTCCATTTATATTTAGTCAATAGAACTGAACTCAAGCCGTTTCTCATTCCATTTTGTCCTAGGTCGAGAGCGCGTGGCTACGATCTACCTTTTTCCTCTCCCGCCCTACCACCTGCCTCAGAATTTTGTGACTGTAAATCCATATTTGTCGATTGTGTAGAATACTTCTAATGGAGCTACCATGAAATTCGGGTCGCATGTACCATGCCCTAGCTTCGCCGTCTGATTTGCTTATGTAGCGTCAGTCAACCTCCGATTTCACTATTGTAGGGGTTTCGAAAATATCAATGTAGCAGAAGGTCTAAGCGGACACAGTGTTTAGTTACGCCAAAACCTGACCTGGTACACGATGGAACGTCCTGAAATGAATTCTACATAGAAAATCCAGTATCATGGCTATTTAAATATGTAGGGATCTGATTTGATAATGATCTGAGCCGCGCACGCGCAAACATAGGCTCATGTATGCGCCGCCTGGAGATAGGATTGGACTTTTTATACGGGACGCGCACAAACATCTTTCCCAGCGCTTCGTGTGACGTTCCTCGATACCCGTCTTCGCATGCGCAAGACACATATACTGAACGTGAGGTAATACAACCAGTGACTAGGATAGCCTGGGAGAGACCGGCGTTCGGAGTGACAGCACCACTTTACAACCTTTTTGAGAGCGAAGCTACTCACTGATCTTGAATGGAAATGTCACGAATGTTATACTCACCACCACGGCATTTTGTAATCTCTCGCCGTAGACTATTCTCAACAATAGTTTCCCGCTCGAGCCGCCCCGATTGAAGTGCATATATGCATGGATTAAAGGCGGGTTCTGGAGTCGGAACAAACCTGAGCGAATTGCAAAAGATCGAGCTCAGAAGAGATGCATAGTATTTAATTACCAATAGGATATATTGATTCACGGAATTCTAAGTTAGGGTCCGATAGTCCGAGTCGGCGACAAGTAAGAGACATGCGGTGGGGAGTCGAGGGGGCATGGAGGAGGCTTCGCCGATGTCAATCGATGCAGTTTCGTACCCTTTCAACGAGGATCTACTCGTTCTTCTTCCTAAACGTTTAAAACAATAACATCAAACAAAGACAGGTTGCGCATATAGTCAAGGGTTTGGGACCGTTCTGCGGTCTCCGTTACTGGGTTACTTGCCCATACATCCCAGTGCCACTCATGTGGTAACACGTAAGTGCCGAATCTCATTTAAACATAGTGCAGTAACTTAACGCTCGTGGCATACCGTTGTCTCGAATTTCAAGCACTGGTCAAACTATCGTTACATCCCCTGAAGAACACCTCAACGACCAGTCATGGCAACAGACGTCCAAGACATGCCATGAGCAAAACGAGAAAAGTCAAGAACTAGCCGCTCAGGGATCCGTAGTTTAGAGATGCGGATCAGCGAGTCATCTAAACGTCGGTGCTCTTTTGGCAGCCAGAGTAGTAATGCGCCGTCGCTTGAGGTAACCCAACCTGATTCGTTAATACAACGAGCAAGGAAGGAGGTGGAGAGCGAAAGTGCGGATGGCGCATTAAGCAAATCATCAACCTGTCCAAGTAGTCAGCAAGCTTGAGTAATATAAAAACAATTGAACCAACAGTACCTCAGAGTCTGTAACATTCGCACTCCAAATCCTCACTGCATCAGAAGATGTGGTGGCAATGTGGTGACCGTCAGGGGAGATCTCGACAGAAGGGCCTGGCATCCATTCCTCCTCATAAGCCTCGACTAGAGGTCTAACGAGTTCAGCGCCCGTTTCAGCATCCCAGATCCACAGTTCCCCTTCAGTGGCTGAAATGATGTGGGGAGCGCTGGGTGAGAACACAAACGAGATCACGTTGCACGGACCGCCATTCGGAATCTCGAATAGCTTGTCGCCGGTTCCCACGTCCCATACCCATATTACCATATAAAAAGCGGAGGCAACGCGGCGGCTATCGGGCGAGAAGCAAATAGAATAAACTTCATCGGGACCACCAATCAATGGCTCGTCCACAGAAGTGCCAGTCGTGGTACTCCATATATGCACTGCGCTGCGGTCGGAGCCAGAGGCAACGAAGGAGTTATCTGGGGAGAATGCAATGAACATGACGGAACCAGAGTGACCAAGCAGCTGTGGGGCTACCACAGCTCCGGTCTCAATTTCCCTCAGTTCTATCGTGGGATCCTCGCTTGTGGCACACTCGGGGGCTGAGGCTATTCGGAGGCCATCAGGTGAAAGAGCAATAAACATAAGATCTGTAGAACTCCCAAGAGTTAACTCGTTCAATAACACCCCAGCATGCACATCCCAGACCTGGACTGTGTTGGCGCGAACCCAAGCGAGGATACGTAGACCATCAGGGCTAAATTGAACAGTGGTAACGAAGCTTGGGCAGGCTAGAAAGTTGGCGACCTCTTCACCAGTTGTCACGTCCCAGATGCGGATAGTACTGTCAGAAGACCCAGAGGCAAGATAGCGGCTGTCAGGGGAGAACGCTACCGAGTTCACTTTGCCTGAATGACCAAGCGGCGCCCTGCCTGAGGAAACGCCACCTCCTATGTCCCAGATTCGCACCGTGCCGTCACCAGACGCTGAAACGATGCGCCTGCCATTGAAGCAAAACCCCAGCGAGCGAACTAGTTCCGTGTGTCCCACCATTGGCTCGCATGCTAGCATCCCAGTCCCGACGTCCCAGACGCAGACCTTCTTATCATGAGAACCAGAAACGAGATAGTGGCCGTTGGGAGAAAACGCGACAGACAAAACAATGTCCGAGTGGCCGATCATTGGTTGATGTAGTGCCGTGCTGGTGCTCAGATTCCACAACCGCACAGATTTGTCATTGGCCCCCGAGGCGAGGAGGCGGCCGTTTGGAGAGAAAGCGGCGCAGCGGACCCCGCCCGAATGGCCTGTCATAGGCTCGGTGACCGGAGCGCCAGTTTCTGCACTGCAAACTTGGATTGGTCCATCTGGAAAAGAGTGGACAATGAAACGTCCGTCGGGAGAAGTCCAATGATCACAAAAGGCAAGGCGATATCGAGATTGTGCAACACTGCCTTCAATATCGACAACCCGCATTATATGGTGTCCGAGGCTAGCAACCTCGGCGTGGCGGTCGGAGAGGAACGTAAAGAACCTTGAGAAATTCATTCCACTGTCGAATGGTCCAAAGACTAAACTGCCAGTCTCGGTGTCCCACGCCCTCACCGTTCCATCTCGAGAAATTGAAGCAATACATCGTCCATCGGAGGATATGGCGATTTGGTGCACTTTCGGGCTATTCAGGGGCTCAGAGATAGCAGACCCTGTCTCCGAGTCCCAAACCTGCACGACCCCATCGCCGTCCCCTATCCCGCCGTCCCCTATCCCGCCGTCCCCCATACCACCGACTTCCATAGCGCCATCCTCCGGATCATTCTCTTCCATATCATCGTCTTCCATATCATCATCTTCCATCTCATCATTTTCCATCTCACCATCCTTCATGTCGCCCGAACCAGAGATAATGAGGCGTCCGCTATCAGAGCATGCAATCGACCGAACAGAACCACCATGAGTGATGGTTTGCAGCCAAGCTGGCCAGCTCTCGTTTGTACCACCGGAAATCGTGAATGTGTTAGGGAACCACGGTCGCATTTGTTGGGCAACCTTCGACTGGGTTGGCGCAAAAGCAAGGGCGGAGATGTATAGGTGAGGGGTGCTCTGTGAGATGGCGTCGTAGAATGTGAGAATAAATCGGTATCCGTCGTTCGCGTAGCTCGAATAGCCTTCTATCTAAGCAGCATAATATTGTAAGTTTACGACCACCTGACCTTCTGCAAACAACTTACTGATGTCCAATCGGTCAGCTGTAGCAGATTCGATAATGCCAAAGCCAACTGCCCCAGAAGACTCATCGCTTCAATCCAGTACAACAGATGCGGTCCATATAGGAACTCGCCCAGCTGTTTCTCGAGCGCTCCCTTTGATGTTTCGACTAAGTGACTGAACCAATGTATACAGCTGTACACTAGAGGGGGAGCAATCGCAGACTGAACCCGAGACTCGAGGTCCATAATATCGGAATTGAGAACGTGCGAAGTCTCGAGACCGCAGATGTTAAACTTGAGCCCTTTCATCATTGTCGTGAAGCAACAGCCCGCCAGCACCGTGTTTTGCTCCATGGGGTCTGTGTAAAATCGTCCCGAACGCGCCGAGTCGAGGATAAAGTCCGCGAACGACGGGTGGTATACACGAATTGCCCCACGCTGAGACAAGTCCTCGTACAGCACCGACCCGAGCCCATTCACCACCTTACGAAGTGCACCGGGGTTTACATGGGTGGCGAGAAGAAATGCAAGATCGGAGACAGGAAGTGGTGTACGAGCAGCAGTAGCTACGACTGCTCCGATGCACTGCCGGTACTTCTGCACGTTGTCCTGATCTTCATCGCCCATAACTTGTCTTATCGCGGTAGTATACAGCAGGTCCAACGACCTCGACCCCTCTGCGGTTTGCGTGCCTTGGAGGATCTGATCCAGACGCTCCTCGACGTCAGCTCCTTTTTCGATGAACTTGCAGGCGGTTTCGATCCAGATGAACAGCCCATTTGCACGCATAGAAAGCTGATTAATTACATCCTCAGACCATCCATCTAGGTCATTGTCTTCCGCGATCCCAGCCATGCGCGTTCGAGTAAACTCTAGTATGTCGCCTGAAGCATCGTAGCCTAGAATGCTAAGTGCTCGAACAGAGTCATCGCTAGCGTTTCCGAGTGCTTTCTTGATGTCCTGCTCCGGTCGGCTAGTGACTAGGACTTTAATCCGCGGGACGAGTTGCGACATCTCTCGCAAGTACGCTAGCAAAGCCCTGCGAGTAGCTCCCGGCTCGCATTCATCAAGCGCGTCGACAACCAGAAGGAACGTCTGAGGTAGCGCAGTGAGGGTCACTTTGAGTGATTGAAGAGGGTCAGAAATGAGATGCTTGTAGCGCTGCGTGAATGGCGAATTAGGAAGCTGGATATCGCTTTCGATTGCACTAGCGACAGCCTGGCCGTATGGATCGTATTGTCCCGCGAGATTATAGATGAGCGTATTGAGTATGTGCTCTGGGGTACGCAGGTGGGGGTCGTCCCGCTTGCAGAAGAAGCTTGCGCCAAGAACGCCTTGGTCCTTGAGCCTTTGACAGATGGACGATGCAATTGAACTCTTGCCCATTCCCGCTTGCCCATGCAGCCATAATAGTTTGGAGGATGTAGACGGATCCTGGGACCAAGTATATATCTCGTCTAACACTTGAGTCCGAGTGCCATCTTGGCAAGGTGGAGTACCAGAATAATGCCCGCGAGCAGCAGGATTCAGCCGGTCTAGTAACCCTCGTTGTTCTGGTAGAATACGGCCGTCAACCCCA
>JANWGL010000460.1:0-35448 GCA_025200755.1 Ceratobasidium sp. C01
TGAGGCTCGCTGCATAGGCTGGTTCGGGTTAAGAGATGAAAAATAATGATGTATGGTATGATTTGGATCGAATTTATGTTCGATTTGTGAAAGTGGTAGTACAGGGTATTATGCGGGGGTGTATTCATTACAGCTCAGGTACTGGCTTCGGTCCGTGATAAGAAGAAGGAAGGAATTCTGCTTTACGTTCTCCGCGTTCACTACGTAAATTGGGCGGGTCAGCTTTGCCCGGCAAACACAACCAAACATGGAACTTACACTTCCTCAAGTGCTTTGATCAAATCGTAATTGACTTCTTGAGACAGGACGGAATCGAACTTGTACGCCGGGTGAGTACGCACGAAATTGCGGATCCATGTTGCAGGAGTTTGCACAGTGCCTAATGGACCAATCTGTGAGCCTCGCATCACATAACCGGGTATAGTGCACGTACCATTCGCTCGCGCCTGGATGAGTTCGAGGTATGGTTTCAGCTTGGACTTTTCCTCGGGTATCTCGTCGAGCGTGTCGATGTACTTATGAACGTATCCCAACAAGCCAGGAAACAAAGTGCTCTACGAACGATTGATTAATATCAACTCCGTGCCACGAGTAGGTGAGCAACGCACCTTTCCATTAATGATTTCGTTCGCGGTTAGCTCCTCGTACTGTTCCTCTCCAGCTCTGAACCAGAACCTCTCCTCCTTGACCGCATTCCTCTTTTGAGCTCTCTCCATATTCTCATCCACCCGACTAATAGGCATATAAAAGTTCAATCCCTGACTCAAAATCGCCCGCGCCAACAACGAAAGGAATATCGCAAACGCAGCGTTCTCGAAGTCTGTCGGCTGCACTTCCATCGTCCGAAACTCGACGCGCCACCCGATCTTATTGGCCTGATCAAGAGGTGGAGGCTTGAATCGAAGGGACTGCCAGACGGTGCCTTGGAGGCCGTCAAAGTGCTCGGTGGATTTCTGGTCGTTAATGGCTGAAGGATTGGAAAAGACGCAGATGGGGTCACGGATGAATATATGCGCGAAATGTTTGGCGAGGAGGTCGTCTAGATCTACAACAAACGGCGCATTTAGGCGACGGCGGGGATAATAATAAGTGGGGAGCTCACCGTTCTGACGAAGCCGGTCGTAAATCTGTTGGTCGAACGGTATAGGTATATCGTTGTATTCAGGCTTGTTGGCGGTATCTTGGGAGATATACATGTCGACGCTGCTATATCGACTCTTGGGGATGGCGTATTTGTTCTTCAGCGGCTAAACAAAAAGACAACTTTCGGTCATGCGTCGAACGCCACCCACGTCTGATATACTTACCTCTAGCCCTCTCTCCTCCCGAGTCCTGTCATCGATACTATTCTCCAGTATGCCCCACCGACAATCCACGTTCGATAGATAACCCCTATATGCAGGGGACGACGCCGTCATTGCCATCTTATCTAACTGTTACCACCCAGACATGATTAAATGTATAATGCAAAATCCACGTACGAGAATAGGAGCGATCGGCACTAAAGCATCATACGCAGTTCTCGCGACAGATACATTCGGCGCCTGAAACGTGACCTGTAAACAACAACAACCTGCTCCAAAACCTATTGCGTCAAGATATATATGGTCAGGCTTTGCAGCGCCGTCTTGCGCCTCTAGATGGATCTTGGTGAGGTGGTGTAACGATCTAGCTAAATATATATAGCACGAACCGCTATCCTCAGGGTAAATGTCTCGGTTTCGGGGGATGGTTGGATCGTGGAATGGGCGAGGGGTGTTGGTATCATGATAGATCGGCACGTTGGCGGTCGGTTTCGACCTCCTACGCTGCCTAACGTTCCGAGTAATAATCCTAATCGAAGCGTTTGTTGTTTTAGATATTGCTCATAGAAACAGTAGGCAACATACTTATAGCGTGGATGAGAGTTTGTGACTTCTTCAGGCAGGAACAGACTGTGGCTCGCGTTCGCACTAACAGGATTCGTGGGTGGGTCTGTAAACGTTTCCAATACACCCAGTCGAGGGTAAGACGTCAGCGTCACCGCGGTTTCATGGGACTTGAGGTAGGTCTTGGCGAATTTCCTTCTTTGCTGCATGTTTGGCTCGACTGAGAGCATGCTCTTGATTGAGCCGCCGTAGGGGGATTCGGGGGTAGTTTCGACCATAAAACGGCCATATTCAGGCTGAAACCCTCTACAATCGTCGTTGGTAAGTGACAAGGCGACTTAACTTGACGTACTCACTCAGCAATGGGCGGGGCGTTATCGACTTCCTGCATCATATCGAGGACCTCAGACTGACGGAGGGATAGACGAGCGTTCTTGTCCTCGTCATCGTAGGATATCACAATGCATTCGAGCTAACAAGCTTGGTTAGTTAACGCAAAGACGAATCGAAGGAAGACCTCACCTCGTCGCCCCACAAGAATGGATCGTCTTGCCGGTCTTTTTGTTGTTTCCAAATGTTCAGAAACTGGGTAATACCATGCTCTCGGATGTAAGCGGCATGCTTCTGGCTCTCTTCCCAGCTAAGGGGGACGCCTTGAAATAATTGACCCATGAAAAGATATAATAGTGCTCGCGTGATGAATGTGGGGTTGCGTTGTGAGGAAAGCCAAGAACATTAGAGTCAGCTTTATAGAAACAAAAGTGTTAGGTGTCATCCCACTCCGGAGCAAGACCGAGTGACGTCGTTGACAGCAGCAAGCCCAAGATGACATCATGCCTTTTTTTCGCTTCCGGGACACTTCCATAGATTAATTACACGAAACGTAAGACCCAAGCAACAATCTAATAAGCGCCACCCACGGGTATTCAAATGACGAAACAACGAGAACGATCCAGTCATCAGCAAAATGCATTTCTTCATTTCTTTTTCCAAATTCAGGTATATGTACAAGATACTGTAGTTCAGACGGGTTTTGCCTATTCCTTCGGGCCGCGGTGATGGGGAGGCAGGAAATCGCAGTGATATTCCCTTCGTTCACTAACCCCGTAAATTAGCTATGTTTTAAGCGATCGACTCGACACTCACATATTATCCAGGGCTTTAATCAGGTCATAATTAATCTCTTGAGAAACCACAGAATCAAACTTGTATGAAGGATGAGCCCGTACAAAGTTACGGATCCATATCGCAGGTGTTTTCACGCTGCCTATAGTCGAGATACAGCTCGTCAGTTACTCTGATGATAGGACGTTGGATTGAGACTGGGCTTACCGTTGGCCCGAGCCTTGACTAGTTCGAGATACGGTTTCAGCTTCAGCTTCTCTTCGACCGTCTCCTCCAAGGTACTGAGATACATATTGACATATCCCAGTAGACCGGGAAATACTCGTCCCTGTAGGAATAATCGGGTTAGATTATACTTGTCTCCCATAAATTTCAAAGAAATATTGAAGTACCTTTCCGTTGATAATCTCGTTCATTGTCATCTCCTCACACTCGCCCTGTGTCGTCCGGAACCAAAACCTCTCTTCTCTCGCCGCATCCCGTTTCTGTGCCCTCTCCATGTTTTCGTCTACCTTGCTTATCGGCATGTAGAAGTTCAGGCCTAGACTTAAGATCGCCCGTGCTAATAGCACTACAAACGTGGCAAACGCCGCGTTTTCGAAATCTGTCGGTTGAACTTCCATGGTGCGGAACTCGACCCGCCACCCAATCTTCTTGGCACTGTTCAGGGGAGGAGGTTTAAAACGAACCGATTGCCAGACTGTGCCCTGGAGGCTGTCAAAGTGCTCGGTGGACCTGGCGTCGTCGACGGAAGTAGGGTCAGAAAATACGAAAAGGGGGTCTCGGATGAAAATATGTGCAATGTGCTTTGCGAGGCGGCGATCGATATCTGAATTCGAGGACAGTAAGTGACAAGCATAAATAGGAAAAACTAAAAGACCAAATACGCACTATTTCGGCGAAGACGCTGATAGAGGCTTCGGTCATAAGGAACGGGTATGTCGTTGTACCTAGACCGATTGGCGGGACTCCGAGAGATATACATGTCTGCGCTGCCATATCGAGACTTGGGGATCACACGCTTATTCTTCGTGAGTGGCTGCACGATAAATATTATTTCTTAAGATATGATTTTATGTTCCGTTCAATCAAACAACTCACCTCAAGTCCTTTCTCCTCTTGGGTTCGATCGTCTAAACTGTCCCTAAGTATTCCCCAACGGCAATCCACATCCGACAAGTACCCTTTATAAGCCGGCGATGATGCGGTCAATGCCATCTACCACGAAATCAATTTTTGACCCCCTCCAGGAGCAGTGTGCAAGGACTCACGAGAAGAGGAGCCACAGGTATAAGCGCATCATACGCTGATCTAGCTGAGGCTACATCCGGAGCCTGGAAGGTAACCTGCAAACAGCAGCAGCTTCCTCCGAAACCCGATGCATCGAGATATATGTGGTCGGGCTTCGCAGCGCCGTCTCGGGCCTCTTGGTGGGGATCAGCGATGTGATGGTTGGGTGAGGATGTATGAGACTTACCGCGGTCCTCGGGGTAAATGCGCCTATTTAGAGGAATAGTTGGATCATAAAATGGACGGGGTGTGTAGGTATCGAAATAGACGGGAACATTGGCGGTAGGCTTGGAACCTCTTCGTTGTCTTATATTCCTCGTGAGGACGCTAATCGCGCGCATATAGTTAGGTCTTCCACCATTAGAGTGCAAGAACTGACCTATAGCGCGGATGGGAGGCTATGATCTCATCGGAAAAGAACAGGCTGTGACTGGCCCTTGCACTGTTGGGATTCACTGGAGGGTCTGTAAAAGTTTCCCTTACGCCAAGCCGAGGGTAGGAGGTAAGCGTCATCAAGGTTTCATGAGGCTTGAGATAAGACTTCGCGATGCTTCTTCTGTGTCGCATATTCGGCTCGACTGAGAGCAGACTCTCAACTGAACCGTTGTATGGAGATCGGGGGGTGGTTTCAATCATGAAGCGGCTGTACTCGGGTTGAAACTCCCTGTGGTGACATATTTTATTAGCCATCTACCATAGCACTAGTTGTGCACTTACTCTGCAACGGTTGAGACTCCTTTTGTCATTTCCATAATCTCCAGTACTTCAGCTTGCCGAAGCGACAATCGAGCGTTCTTGGCGTTGTCATCGTAAGAAATCAAAGTGCACTCGAGCTGCATACTTGGATTAGTTGAAACCAAGATTCATAGACGTTCGAGCTCACCTCGTCGCCCCACAAGAACGGGTCGTTTTTCTTGCCTTTGTGTTTCTCCCAGATGTTTAAGAACTGAGTGATACCGTGCCCTCGAATATAATCGGCGTATTTTTGACTCTCCTCCCAGCTGAGTGGGGCACCTTGAAATAATTGACCCATAGTGAAGGGATATCTATCGAAGGCAAGAATGAAGAGGGAACGTAGAGTGAATGGAGTCGAATGTGGGATAGGTAGCTTTATAGGACTTTAAGTTCTCTGACGCACGTTCTATCGAGAAGATAACGGAAAGTGGTGGTCTTGATATCATGCAGCGGACCATCTTGTCACTTTCGCTTCCGAAACCCGCTTGCAAATAATGTCTTATTATCCTCTCCCCCGGACGGTGACATTTCCCCCGACTGGCGTAGAGTTCTCCGGCTCGGAGGCCAAACGACAGTCTGTCTAGTCTTTTGCGCCTTCATACATCACCATTTCGAGTATTGAGTGAACCTTGTCTTGTTCGCCAACACTTCTTGAGACGTGGACTTCGAAATCTTCAGGCTCCGAGTTCGCGTACTCTCAGTATCATCCGATCTTTGAGCATCTCTTAGGGCTTGAATTTTTATGAGAAGCTACTTTGTCATCAAGAATTCACGAACCTGAGCCACAGTGGTATTGGACAATCAGGTAGAACACTGCCCAACTGGGATAATTCCTTGAGGAATACAACCATCAACAACGAACCACCCTATGGGGAGCTATCCAGGGCCACACATGGCCACGCGATCGTGCCTGAAACCTCGATCCCCTTTCATTTACATGTCAAGTGGGGCAACTCCGGGTTCGATTCTTGCTCGGCCCCCACTTAATTAAACCTACTATCTGGATGCCATTAGCAATCAACACCTACCAATCAGTCAACACCTACATTTTACTCGCTGTGCTTCGCCAAAAGGTAGTAGGTCTCAGCAATCAAAGAATACCGGAAACGAAGAACGTAAAGGTTGTCATTATATATCGATGGCGTGCTCTCGTAAGGGGGTGCGACGACCTAAATAGTGGGACTCGCGGAGAACTTTTCGGCTAGATGTAGTCTAAGCGAACTTGACGTATCGGTCCCATGCCACAACATTATCGGATTTCACCGTTAACGTGTCCAAACCCATATCACTTCTCAAGTAGTGTCAGTAGTCTTTGACAATGCCTCGCGCGCGGCGGGGAAATACCACCCTACTGGCACATTCGGAGCCGGGCCGGGCCGGATTTAGACGCTCGGCGCTTACACAAGTCGATAACTTAGAGCAGCAACTTTGCATCGGCGGTAGCTTGGACTAGGCTTAATAATAAATGCGAATAGGTTTTATCGGTTTGGCCAGCCCGGGGTATCCGTTTTAAAAACGATCTTCCCTAGGCTCGAGTTCAATCTTATTCTCATAGCTCCTGTTGTTGCGTCCCTTCAAGGTATTTAATATGTGGACTGGGTCTAGTAGTCATGTTCTAATCAAAGCCTGAAGTACTTAGGTCGGGTCGTAGAAAGGTTATACCAATCTAAGTCACGTTTCGGGAGAATAAATGGAAGCTTAGTCTACTTAGCTTGGCAGTGTTACTAAATTGTTGTTCATGTTTCTAAATTTAACAAATGTAAGGGATATATCAATTCAAAACTCCGAGTGTTTCGTGTTTCTTCCTCTTCAGCCTATGAGTAGAACGCATTTTCCGCTCATACCAACCGCCGAACCTCCGCTTATGATACCTAGCCTCCCTAACTGTAGCCAAAGAATATTATTATACTACCGGTAACCAGGTTATTACATATGGGTACAAGCCTGCGGGAAATCCGGTTTCGGTGAGCATACATGGCGAATGGCTTCGAGACTACTCGGGACGCCTTTCACTTCGACCACCTTGCTCAAGACTTTTCAGTGCCGCAGATATGTTTGTATTCCGTTGGATAGATACAGAAATCGTTGGCGTGAGGAATATAGCAGATGACAGTGGCACCGCCGACAAGGCCTGGTTTTATTTTTACTTTTATGCGACCGTCCGATTCGAATGTAGATAATCGCTTCACGGGCGAACCACTGAGTCCCAGACAGTGTCGTAGTAGTGATCACTCACTTTTAGTTCCCGTCCAACAGATTCCTTCAACTCTTGTGGAACCTCCGTGGAAAGCTTTGGGAATCTGCTAAATTCGCCACACCATCAGCCCTATTTATAGAGCAGCTGTTTGTTTGGTCGGAGCTGACCAAGAATTATTCAACAATTAGAGGCTCGCGGTTATCACCGTTCACCACCTCGACTAATACTGGCAGACACCACGTCCGCGCAGAAACCTAACGCTGCGAGCTCGGTCATTCATTATCAAATCAAGGGTGCGTACAACACTGATGTGCGCATTCCTCGCGAGATAACCTATCGACAAGACATTGCTGAGCATCCGCTTACGGCCAAGCGTCCAATCGAGCTTGAGATTCTGGTCAATAATATTTCTGTCCACAGGTTGTTAGAACTTGACCCAGGGAAGGTTCTACGCTGGGACGCACAGACGTATCCTTGGTAGGTCATCTGTGTCATCATATGGTTACATGGGCGCTAATGTGTCCTGTCACAGTGATGCATGTATGGGTTCTACCATTGGACTAAGATCCACAGAGAAACATCATACGTCTTTTGACCGTGAAGTTCTGATTGAATACGTTGTCCCAGACCCTAATCAGGCGCCAATCAGCAAACGGGTAAACGACTTTGCATAACTTCGTTCGAGCCTTGGGCTGTCGTCAGAAATAAACTGGTTGGACGTAACAGTCACATTCCCTGATCTCCTCGAGGTAAGGACCCCAGCGAAAACTCGCCCATATCTAATCACGTATATATTAGGCTCCAAAGGACTATTCAGCTGTGCTTGCTAAGGCGACTGAGATAGTTGAAGGAACGCAAGGCTCGCTGGACAAGTTGGGCAACTCGCGTGTAGTACTGAAAACAATTCTCGCCTTTGGAGAGGTGGTCGCAGAGGTGCGATCTGGTTTTCCTAACTGTGGTGTCCTTCCGCATACATAGCTCGCTAGTCGCACCCCACCGCCGCGCTGGTTGTTGGATTGTGTACAAAAGTCTGGGAGGTAAGTGGAGCACCCATGCCGACATGCGGCCCCGCGTCGCGTCGTTACTGAACGGTAGCCGTTACAGCACCTGGATATGATCCAAGTTCAGCACGATGACCTCACACGGCTAATGGATGGCTTAGGGCAGATGCGTCCGTTCATCGAGTCTGTCAAAAACCGTGCGAGAAAAAGTGTATTAGAAGATACAATCATCAGGCTACTGTACCTGATTGAAGATGCCTCAAACTTTGTGACAAACTATGTCACTCAATCTGTGTCAGGTACGCGTTCTCGCTTGCCCGCGTATGTGGTATGCTCATTGTGCAATCACTTTTGGGGCGAACAGTGCAAGGGCTATTTAATGAAAGTGCTCCGGATCGTATTGACGGGTTGTTACACAAGTTCAGAGAGCTGAAGGAGAGCTTCGATAGAGGAGTTGGGGTACAGGTGCTAGGAAAGGTTCCCTTTGCAGGTATGTCCTTGGAATTGCGTGTCTCCACAAATGGGTTTATACCGATATCCCTCAAGGGCAACGAGAATTACTCGACCGGCTGGACCCCGCCGCTCGCTCCATTATTCTAGTATCCTATCTTTCCAAGACGGCACTCGAACCCAGGTACTGGACGAGGTATATGCATGGTGCCAAGATTCAACCAAGAACTCCAAATTGTTATGGCTGCATGGTCAGGCTGAGATGGGCAAAAGCTCAATCTCGTCGATGATGTTTATACAAACATCATCACGCCAACTGGTAAGACAAGACAAAACTCTTCTTCAAAAAGGTTGTTCATACACTGTTGCTGTAATACTACTGTTCCACAATCGAGTTACACAAACACATGTACGGACTAAATCACAAACCACAAACACAAAAACAGTAACAAAAACAACAACAACCAAAGCAAAGCAAAAAGAAATCGAACCCCTATTCACGGAAAGCGTTATCCAATCCCGTCCCACCTCGGACTCCTAAATCATCGATACCTACGCGCACGCCCAACATCGCAGGGACGTACGACCCGCCGTATTCCCGCAAAACGTCTAACTTCATCCTTCCCCCACATTTCATACCCCACACCCCACAACTCATATTGCTCTCGACCTAGGGCTTAACCCATAACGCCGGTGTACCCCACACTCTCGCTCAGGTGCTCGTTCGCAGGGTTGTAAGTGAAGCCCTTGAATTGATCTGTATGTGCGAAAATCGAACCCAGTCAGCATGAAGCTAATCAAGCGCCGGGGCGTAATATAACACTCACCCTGAACGGTCTCGCTCAAATGCGAGTTCTCGACCACCGAGTCCTGTGGAACCTCGCTCGTAAACTCGGCATCAAAGTTGCTCGTGTCCGCAGCGCTCTGTACACTGGGCTTGAACGGAGGCTGGATCTTCTTCCTCGACAGTCTAAACAAAGCGTCCAACGCCATCAGTTGAAACACAATTTGGATCAAGCTTAATGAAACCTACGCGATCCAGTCGATATACCTAGCGAAGAATGGGTGATTCTTAATCTCCTCCGCTCCACCATTGCCTAAGCGCTTATTGGGATCGCGCTGAAGGAGACCGCCGATCACGTCCCGCGCCTCGGGGTGCATGTCGTCTGGGAAGCGGAGCGGGTCCCGCAAAATACGCTGGTACATCGCGTTGACATTCTCGTCATAGAAAGGAGGAAGGCCAGTCTGCGGAAGTGAAATGTGTAAGTAATGGCGAATATGTGGGAATAAGAATACGATAGAGTGCAAATAGGGCGGGACCGAGATAAAATAGGGGAAGCAGATCCAGGTCGCACAGGGACCGAATTCTCAGTGGCGTATCATCGCCCATCCAACTTTATTCACCCCAGGCTATGACGTGACCCTTCCATCCGTGGGAACCAAACACGTGTATCTCCTCCGCATCCAGCAACGAGGTGAGATGAGCGAGTACAGCGCGTCCGGGGAGCCGAATGGAGGAAGGAAACACGACGGCAATTTCGGGCAAGGTGGCAAACGCACACCAAGGCCATCACACCGCTCTGATCGCATTGCACGGGGATATCCACTTGGTTTCCAAGGGTAAATATAACTCACCAACATCTCGTACAGGAGAACGCCCAGAGTCCACCAATCCACGGTCTTTGTGTATCCTTGATTCTGTAATAACTCGGGGCTGGAAGGAACAAAAATGTATGTTAGTAACTCGTTCCGATACGCGGGACACCATGCATCAAGCTCGAGACACAGCGCCGTGGATCATGCATGCCCGGATCGAACCACCAGCCTAGCCCAACTTCCAACCCATCCTTTTCAACCCGTCATAATTACTCATCCCGATCGCATCTCGTCTCCTATTCCACCGCCACCTCCACCAGCACACCCAACCACACACATCCCACGGTTCGAGCTCATACCCGTAGATCAAGCCAACGCCACGAGTCATCCAGCCTGCCCCTAACCCTCTCGACCGAACCCTTCCCTCCAGAAGCCAGAAGATGAGAGACCCACCTAATGTACTCAGGCGTTCCACAGAAAGTGTTGGTCTTTTTCGATTCGCTCATGTTCAACTTGCAGAGTCCGAAATCGCAGAGCGCGATATGGCCGGTGTAATCGAGCAGGATGTTCTCAGGTTTTAAGTCACTGTTAAGGGAAGAGTAGACGAGAGATATATCGATTCCGAGGTAGAATGAGCCGCGCGAAAGTGAGGGGAAATTAATGAAAAGAATATGAAATAGCGGAATTGGTGAGAGATGTCGTGCGGGTAAAACCGAATAAAGCGTACCGATAAACGACATCGAACCCGTGCAAATGCTCAAGAGCAAGCAAAAGCTCGGCAGCATAGAACCGGCTTCGGTTAATATCGAAGCGCCCTTCTCGCTGTAAATGATAGAACAGTTCTCCACCGTTTACTAGACGTTCTCGAAGCGTCAGTTTAATTAATAATACCCGCAACCCAAGTCAACTCACCGAAACTCATAACAAGATACAGCTTCTCCTGGTTTTGGAAGCTGAACTTGAGCGGCACGATGAACGGGTTGTTGACCAACGCAAGCACGGTTCGCTCCGCCAAGATATGAGTAATTTCACCAGGGCGCGACGCGATATGGGCCTTGCGAATTGTCTTCAACGCGTAGATCCGGGACGTGTCTCGCTTCCGAACTTGCATGACTTTCCCGAATGAGCCCTTGCCGATGACCTTAAGCAGATCGAACGCCTCGATCGTCAAGGTTTCGTTCTAGATGGATAGATTGTTAGGGGCTGGCGAGGTGGGGCGAGGGCTTGACATACCTTGCTAGGCCGGAATTGCACTTGCATGTGGAAGTCGCCGGAGCCGGCGGTGGCGGGGAACCACCCGTCGACAGAATGAGGGCCGTCCAAGACGGGGTTCACCTCCAGCCGACCAAGCAGGATATCGTTGCCCATGTCATTATCCGATCCCGATGAAGGTGCAGTGCGGAGATACACAGCCAACGACAAGGCCGACGTA
This sequence comes from Ceratobasidium sp. C01, assembly GCA_025200755.1. NCBI lineage: Eukaryota > Fungi > Basidiomycota > Agaricomycetes > Cantharellales > Ceratobasidiaceae > Ceratobasidium > Ceratobasidium sp. C01. The sequence continues at coordinate 11,695 of JANWGL010000460.1, forward strand.
CGGGACACATCGCTAAATCCCAGGTATAAGCACGCCACCCGCCAACCAAAGCCGGGAACTTACAAATGAGCCTTATACATCCAACTTGGGTGAGCGAGCTCGCCACCCAGAGCGTCGACCAAAACCTCGTTCTTGTCGAACTCCACGACGACGTAGGGGAGCCACCAAGACCGCTTGCGCTGTACACTATCGCGATTTGACGAGCGAGGTGGGGGCGGAGGCGCGCCATCCATCGCCCTAGCGATCGCCGGAGGGAGATCCACACCCGACGGGAGGGTAAAGTTACGGCCGGCGTAAATTCGCACGGCGAGAACACCATGTCGCATCGTGGGAGGGTTCATCTGAACATCCTGCATTCCCGCAGGTGGTTTGGGCGTCGTCGGGCGCGACTGAATCGGCGTGCTCCCGCGCGAGTTCTGGGAAAACACGTCCTTGGCTTCCTTGACCTCTGGGCAGGGTCAGCATGAAACGAGTCAGAGATAAAATCGGCTTACTCTTTCCGAGTTTCCAGCCGGACATTGTGTATGGGTTGTGGTCGAAAGAGAGAACTGTGGTTTATGAGCTCTCGTGGTGGGAACGTTGTCTTGTCTTAGCGAGTTGCTATCGCCATCCGATTAGTCAGCCACACCGCCACATCGTCCCTTGGTCTTTTGGTCGCCATGCAAACCCGCCGCATGTATGCACCACGCATTCAGTTCCGGCACCAACGCGGTCACCCCAACACGCTTGGACGCCGTGCCGACCAGGTCTAGACTTTTTCGTGTAGATGACATCAACAACCGGGAACTAAATTTAAGTTAGACGTGATTTTGATTTTGGTCTCGCCGCGTGAACGCCAGCACCTAGATGCACTTTGTCAGACCACCTCATCCACTTTGCGGTAAAGCACTTAGTCCAGGTATCTATAAATTTTACGCAAATTATTTCAATAACGATGCCAACATGTACTGGTGGTTCCCAGTTCGATCAGTCCAAAATGCTCGATATTGTCTGAAAAGCAACCAAGGTTCAGCCATGACAGGAAGCGCAATCGCGGTGGCAAATGTATTATAATTCGCACTTCGCTAAAGTTTAAGGTTGGATCGTAGAACAAAACATGATATTTTCGCCGCGCGTTAGAATATCCGACTTGTTTGAGAAATACTCAAACAAACTTAGCTACACACACGATTCAGCGACAGACAAATACTTCCCCTCTCTTGTTGGCCACAGTTCCTTCGTAACCCGGATCTGTTCGTTATTTGCCTTTTTAGTTAGCGAGGCGAATGCTTCGTCCAGCTCCGCGCGGTACTTGTCATACAAGTGAGTAGGAACCAAGCCCTCCGGTGGGTATGTCAGTCCCGCTTCACCGAGGATAGTGGTCACAATCCGCTCCAACAAATCCTCTCGACCCACAGTCTCCCAATCGTTCGAATTCATCGCCTGTTGCTGTTCGGGCGAGAAAACCACTGGCGATACAGGAAAATCGGGGTGCCGTTGAAATTCCCCACTGCTGTATGCGTTCGAGAGTTGGACAAGCTTCTGCCTGAGGTAAGGCAACCCATCCGTCCAGGAGTGAGAGGAGTTATAGACTACGTCCCGGAGCAAACTAAGGAGTTCGTTATGAATAATAGTGGCAAGTTCTTCATCGCTTGAGGCAACCCGCTGAATGTAGTACTTGTAAGCTTCTGTAACGTCGTATTTCTGTGCGAGAGTATCTCGAGGCGCTGACTCAGATTTATCGACCAGATTAAAGGACCGGAAATGATTCTGGCGTAGGTCGATGGAAGGCGGCATTTCTGTCTCGAAGCGTGGCAGCACAGCAGCACCCTGCCAGTCGATGATTCCGCCTAACTCGTATCCTGAAAAGTTACTTTGTTCGGGATGTCCAAAGGCATTCGGTACCATAAAGACGTTACTGGCTTGGAGGTCTGGATGGCAAAGTGTCGGACGGATCAAGTTCTGCTGTCTCGGGATGACTGCAGGCGCCAACTTCATCCAGTCGTGCAACACCTGTATGTGCTCTTCAGGGGTATGGCGAGACCCGACTTGCTTTTGACCTTCTTCCGAACCGGCGTACGCGCGGACCCATTCAATCTCATTCGCCGCCCGAGCATGCAGGTATGATTGCAGATCAGGCCCTAGCAAATGAGTTCACGTCAAGTTCATATTTGCAAACTAGACACTCACAAGGTCCCCGGTCGAGGCTCATGCTCTTCCGCTCCGCACGATACAAGTATCTCTGGACGCTTGGGCCAATCCGAAACCTGCTAGAACATTCGTCGTCTTCCCGCCCCTCCGCATATAGTGGCCTTCCTTGTAGCTCGCGGCTCACATCCTCGGTGTAGAATATGCTGCCGTATTGGGAAAAGGAAATTGACGATAACTTGAGTTGAAAATCCGCTAGTTGGTCGTAAAATGGTCGGGTGTTGCTGTTTAAAGCTAGATGTTGTCCCCAAGGAACCCCCATGCATTTATCCATCAAAATGTATTCGCAGCCTACAGGATTGTCGTGTGTTGCCTGGAAGCTACCTCAGCAAGATTTTCCATTATAAACACGCAAAATAACTCGCCTCCCACGCAAGTACTCGGGGGACGTGTGCACGAAACCGCGATCGCACAAAATCCATCGTAGCTACCTCGCTACGAGTCATCAAACTACGCGGACCTGCGTTCGGAAACGGGATTTTGAGAACGACTTCAGCTCTGTTGTCTAGGTGAATGGTGAATGCCCTGTTGAACAGTCCTGAATCAACAATGAGTGAGATTTCTTGAAATATTATCGCTTAAGTTTGCCTACCTTCTCCTAGCAAATCCCAGCCAGTGCAGCGATTGGCGCCTGTGACGGAGATTGCGACAGAATTTATTGCTTCCGGGTTAAATTTCGGTTTCCGGAGCGCAAGTTCTATGGATGACAAGTTAGTAGATAGTTCCTAGTAAGTAATTCACACGGAGTATAATACATACGATGAGTTTCGTTGTATAGCCATCGATGAAGTTGACACGAGAATAAGTCTTGCTTTCCCCAAGGCTTTGAATAGGCGGACCAGTCAAGTGTCGTGTAGAATCTGGAGCGGACAATGTTGTACGGCCATGCCAGCCGACGAGGTCGGCTCAATGAGCGTAACATGGAGGGAAAATTTAGGAACCGATACGAGCGAGAATTTGATCTACTGATCGATCTTTTTTATTCAAGGGCGAAGGGAAAAGATTATATATGATTCATTGATTTGTGTTGGCATGTTTGGATTGCATACACCCCTCGTGTGCTGGCGCCACCGGTCCTATTATGGCAATTTTGGTTAGCAGGAGTCGGAGTGCGTCTATACCAAAATTGCCACCTACTCCGACGAGGCGACGATTCTAAGTATCCGGGGTTGAGAGCAGAAGAAACAGGATTACCTATCCTATACTTAGTGTCCAGTAGGTTGGCTAGAAGGCCACTTCTCTTCTGAGTTAACCAAATCTCTATAACTTTGAACACTGCGAAACAACACTTAATTACTCTCACTCGTACCAACGCGATCGGCTGGGGAACAGAGTTTACCAATGCGCCTTCTTAATACATCCTTGGACAAATCATACCTCAACGAACACACGTTGTAGGCCGAGTGCAGACCATGATAGACACGGAAGATTTGTGATTAGAAACAAATGAGCGGTTGATATGGCCGGTGCTTAGTAGCTTAGGTGGCCAAAGTGAAGGTATTATCTGGAGATTATCGTGTCGTGCTCTCATTCTTTGGCTCATATCGGCGGAGTGCGATTTCATACTACGAGGTGGCAAAAGCTCGATAGGGCTTCTTCAGGAAATCTTTATACTAATGCGGTAGTATTGTAAACACCGCCCGCCAAAGTCACTTTGGCTGTGGACCGTCTGAGTAGAGAGGTTTGGCATAAGCGCTGGTTAATGCATATAGCTATAGGGCACAGTTCCTTAATTGGCTAGTTTTTCTAATGTGACCTCCGCCCATGCTAGATTATAGTGATAATCTCCGCTTCCGGGCTGGTAGACTGACCAAGAGCCTCTGCATTGATCCAAGGTGCATACGGTTCATGCAGGCGGTTCAAAGTGGCAAAGCGGAGTGCCGTTTGAAGTGGCTCACAATGAGTGGTCCGTTAGTATTAAAGTAGCGTTTGGATCGTAGTCTCCTAACTCACACTGATTTCAGCCTAACTTTGCACCAAACCTACTGTATTCAAGTAGACTTCAGAAGCATTTTCCCCTCTGTCGAATAATATGAATCCCATTAAGTGTATGCGGGCTTTTGACCACCAATTTGACGCAGCTCACTCAGACCTCCTCACATCCTAGATTTCCCAGGAACCCATACGCTCAGCATCACCAAGCACCTTAAGAAAAAGTGGCTTGTTTCTCCTAATTTCTACCAAGCAGTTTTGAAAGCCACTCGGGAGCCGGGAATAGAGTGTCTAAACGGCAAGACACTGTACTCTCACGAAGGCTTTCGTGTGGATTATGGAAACAACTCGCGCGATGCTGCAACGATACATTTGAATTTCCAGAAGAACAAGGAATGCGAGGTCCCAACAATGTCAGGTATCGGGATACATGTCAAATTATTCAGTGTGGAGATCCCTAAGAGCGACCCACCGGTAACTCGAGAACAACTCGAGGAGATTTGGCTCGAGGCGGCTGCATCTTCCGGACCGAAGTAATGAATTGTGACAAGTGATTGAAAAGCCTTACTCCCGGATAACGCCTTGTGTTTCTGCATTTGTATCACTAAACTCTGTTCGGATTGTATTCTTCGCCTAATGTCATTTGTTTGGTATGGTTGATTGAAACCGGAGGGTTTATTCACTTGGCAAGGTTGACTAGCATTACGTTGGTGGTGCATAGTAATTGCCTGTCTTGATCGGGTGTGGCGCCCACGCCATGTTTGTACGGATGGGTTCCTGCTGGTTTATGATCAAGGGTGAAACTTGGCTTCTTCCGCCTCTGTGACACGTCCGAGGCGATAACCTCTTACCATTCATTCAGATTTTTCATACGGGGTCGCGAATAGTAGTAAGTACCTCGGTCTCCGTGTCTAAGCTTAGCTATTCTTCCTCCTGCATCTCAACGCCCCTGTCTGTCGACTAGTATTCTTACTTGCCGCGAGTTTTAAGTCCCGTATGAGAATCAAGGCTGAATTATTTTCTTAACGCGGCTCCATAGGCGTTATTAGGATACGCTTTATCTGGTTCATCATAGCGAAATAGGGATGGCGCGGTAATATTCGGCCAAGGACTCCTCTCGTGGAGCGTTTGGACGGGGGCGGGTGGCAAAGGGACCTACACGGAGACATCCTTCGGGCCGCCGTATCATAAAAAGCTTTGTTGGTTATCGTAAAAAAAAATCGGAAAGCTGCAGAGAACATGAGTGGTACCCCCTTTTGTTACACACCTTAAGCACGGGGTCGAAACCTACGAGAGTACTGTGGCCGAAGCGATTGGTTCGTGTATTGGGCAACAACAATCTCCCGAATTCGCGCGGGTTCTTTAACATTTGCCGGTCTGCTAGTACAACGTAGATCGAACGCAGGCAAGGGGATGAGATACAGTTGTAATGGTGGTACTAGATCAGCCTAAGATTATGCGCAAGTACTGACTCGCTCATCTTGGAGTTGGGTGATATAGAGGCTCGCCACAGTCGTCACCATACACCCCTTTTAGTTGTTTTTTGTTGACGAGTTGGTGCTTTCTGGATTGGTACTTAAGTTTGTTCTGATATATTGTTGTATACTCGCTGTACGATATATGTCCGAAACGGGAGGTATCAAGTAGTCTCAACACTTAAAACAGACCTAAGGGAAATCTTGCTCACCGGAACATACTATCAGTGGCCAAGTCTCCCGGAGATCGATAAAATACTCTAGCAGCGGCCTCTGGCCTTTCATAAGAGAGCATAGGAGAAGGCTCGGAAAAATAGTGCCATACAAGGAGCAGTAGAAACGTAGTTTCCCTTGCAGCGGGTAGCGAGCCGGCAAGGAAAATTACTCAAGTACGATTTATTTAACAAAGGTCCTAGCTTAGCGCAAGCGATTGCTGCTAGTATAGGATCGATATGAGCGCAATCGTGTCCAGAGTTCTCCCAACGGCAAGTGTTTAGCACCCCCACAAATGCAAGTAGCGGGAGTCATCGATCAAGGGAGCCATAGGACCGCAGCGTATGAGCATTGGGACTAAGAAGAGGCGACGAACGGGTAGAATTAAAACATGCCTCAATATTTGCGAAAGTGATCTGTTTGTCTGCTGACGTTTATGAGGACCGACTCAAGAAGGAGGGTAGTAGAAACCATGCGGGGGACGGGTGATGTCGGACTGACTCCAGGGTAAAGCAACATTCACCAGTAGTCAAATAACCATGTTAAAACAGAGGGGCGGCGGGAGTCGCACGAACTAGCGGTAGAAGGCGGTAAAGGGGGTGCTGCGTTCATTGGGGCTCCCGCGAACAAAAATCAATAAGCCGGCCGAGCATTAGGTCAGCAAACGAAACAAGCATGTACAAATTACCCCTATCCTCAAGATATCATGGTTGCCCTGAACAATTGGTTGGATAGCCACAGATGAAACAGGTCAGGCAATAGAGATTTCATTTATTCATTCTTGAGTAAAATAGAGATATTGGCTTTCTCGCGTGGGCGGTCTCGCTACCAGCTCCGAACGTTTGTCCGCTTTATTCCTCAAACACCGCTTTCAATGCGATAATAAGGAAAAGCGTAAATATTCCTATTTAATTTACTGTGATTCTCATCCTCGTCGTAGGCTGGAGTCAAACTTCGAACCTCGGTGACTTTTGAAGTTTACTTACGGCGAAGGTTGACAGATCGGCATGCTTAGCCTGCCCTCTGATTCTTCAGGTGAGAGTCGTCTCTTGATTTGAAAAGCAGAACATAGTGCTAGTATCATATGCCAGAGGTGAGCAACTACAGAATTCCAATGCTAGAACGTATGCCAGGAACACGCCAGGAAGTGGTCGTAGCGTGCCCTCTATTGGAAGTATACTGTTGTAGCTGTTAATATCAGTGTATTGTGAGTTCAAAATAGGTATTTTTTTGACAGGAAACGCCTCGGGTTCGGGGAATCCGAGAGTATGGATTTAAGTTCGTCAACAAGTTCAAGTTTGGTGGTGGTGTAGTCATCAAGCGTCCTCGCTTCAAAGCACGCACGTCGCCTCGCTGGAAACCAAACTCGGCTATTCCCCTGTGGTTTGTGCCATAATTCTCATACCTATGGCCCGAGCACTTGCGGCACTTCATAACATTCGGGTATAAATCAAAACGTTCGCTCGCAACTCCGTACTCCGTAAATTAAATCTTATTCTGCAAATCAAAACAACCGGCAATAGAGACAATATAAGGGATATCCATTAATCACCCGCATCTAATCCAACCACAACGCATATAGTGCATTTCCTTCACGCCTGCCCCTCTTCAGTCTCTTCAGCCTCTTCAGGCATTGAAGGTTCGGTCGTGGGCGTCTCCTCTTCTTGTTCTTCGACAATACGGGCTGGTGCACGTTCGACCTGGGCCTCAAGGAGTTCTTGACGTAAGGCATCGCCGTCTGCGCCTGATTCGGACTCGAGCTCGTTAGGTGAGAGAAGGACTCGCCCTTTGCGGAGAATTTCACCCTGAGGAGTGTTAGTGCACATTATGAGGCATGAAAGAAGAAACATACCTCTTCGGCAACCCAAGATCGACTTAAGTTTTCAGCGGGCGAGACATCACCGTCGCCATCACCATCGGCTTCTTCCCCTTCTCCCTCTGCGTCTCCTTCCGCCTCAGGTGATGCCTCCACTTTCAATTCGTCTCCACCAATATTCAACCCCAAACCCATATCCTTCCTGATCGTCTCCTCCCGTACCTCCACCTTCTTGTCCTCCGCCCTACTGCTGGCTGCAGCTGGGCTTGCATCCGCACCAAGTGCAGGCGCCAACGCATCATTCAGCACCAGCATCTCGCCCAACACCGCCTCATCCCTCTCAGTCCTAATCATCTCCACCAAAACGGCCCTCACTTCCTTCGCCCGCTTAACCCTTTCATCTCCTCTTAAACCTGCTGCAAATTCGTCCACAGACGCCCGGGCGGCAGCCAGCACTTCTGGGGGCGTCATCTTCCACACACCTATCCGCCCCGCGGGATCGACGCCAGCTGCAGTGGTAGCGTTGATGTTCACCTTCGCTTCCCTCGCCAAAGCGCTATGCTCGATTGGCTCCCACACCCCTCCTCCACTATTCCCGGACCCGGTGATCGAAGGTACAGGCACATCTTCGGGCAGAGGTAACAGCATCCCCTCAGCCACCTTGCCCGCGCGCGCCTGCTCAGCTGCCTGAGCCTTCTCCGTATTCCTCAGGCAAATCTTCAAAATCTCTCGACAGAGTCTCGCCATCTCCTCTTCTCCTGGTACGATACTGAGATCCAGGCATCGCATCCCATAGTTGACTTTGAGACCCACGCTGAGCGCGAGTACTCCCGCGACGTCAAGGGTGTTGGATGTTAAGTCGAGATGTTGGAGCGCAGGGAAGTCCGGGAGGAATTCGGCGAGGGCGATGGCGCCTTGAGAGGTGACCGAGGTGGAGGCGAGGGAGAGGTGGTGTAGAGTTGTGTTGAGGGTGAGCGCGTTGCGGAGGACGTGGATGCCTTCTAGGGAGGGGGAAGAGCAGGGGTTATTGGAGAGGTCGAGGGAGGTGAGCGTAGAGTTGTATTTCTGAAAGTGAACAGAGGTTGGAGTGAAAGAACAGAAAAAGGGTTCAAAATGAACCAAATGAATCAGATAGGAATTGTACGTAATAGCAGATCACTTACCAGCGCCTCAGCAAGCAAAACTAGCCCTTGAACCTCAATCTTATTCTCACTAAGATTCAAGGACCGTAGCGTCCTATTCCTCTTAAGTACCTGCGCAATATAACTCACGCCACCCTACACACTAACATCAATACCCTACTCAGATAAAAATGAGACAAAAAATACCTTTAAATCGTTCCCCTTCAGATCCAAAACGACCAAACACCCCAGCTTGGGTACACCCTCCATACTCCGCACAATATCCATCAACGCAGCTGACGTCCCTGCCCCTACACTTCCTATCGCACCAGTTCCCCCGCCACCTCCGCCACCTCCCCCAGCAGGCGCACTAGGAGCCGCACTAGGCAGCCGCGTCGTGACTCCTCCCCACGAATTGCTCGTAATCATCGTCACCGCACTCCCACCTCCCCCTGGACCTCCACTTGTAGTTGAACCAGAGCTAGGTGGCCGAGTTCCAGAGGGAGATGGACTAGCCGCAGCGCGCGCCGCGTTCTGCAGACGAACGGACAACGGGGTTTGTCGAGGAACGTATGGGACAGGTATCGTTCCCGTCCCCGTCGTTGCTCCATTTCCAGCTTGAGCATGTCCGGGCCCGTTGGGCGTTGGAGTCCCGGGCTGAGGTGTTGCAGTGATACTTCCTCCAGCGGCGCGTCGAACGCGAGGTACATAGGCAGTATAATTTGTACCCGGAACAGGTGGCGCGGGGTGTGCAGCAGGATGTCGAGGAGGTGGCATGAGTGGAGCTTTGGTCGTTGACGATGGGTGAGTCGGAGGCGGTTGGTGTTGGTGCTGGGACGTCATCTGTCCCGTCGCCTGTTGCGTTTGCAGTTGAGGGGGAGGTGTACCAGCTCCACTCCCTAACCACATGATCATAGTACGCGCTTGTTAGGGATAACGATTTTGGGAGCGGGCGAGGAGGATGTCGAACTCACCGGACGGACTCGCCGTTCTACTTCCATTCGCAACAGCACCCGCTAACCTCGCTTGCAACCGACTCGGTTTGGGCGCTACGACCGGTGGTCCAGGCTTAGATGCTCCTCCCGCAGCTCCACCAGCGTTCAACCCTGGATTCGCACCCGCGGTCCCGTTGACACCACTAACAAGAGATGCCCGCACAGGAGGTGGCGATGCCGAAATGTCGTGTTCTCTAAATGTTGATACTGTCGTCAAACTAGAGTGCGACTGCAGGTTCGATCTTCCACTGGAATCTAGATCACTATTTGTACTTGCGTTGGAGGGTGCACTAGGGTTTGAGGCGGGAAGCTGGGGAGCAGCGGGGCGTGGGGATGGAGGCGCGCTCGAGGTGGGTGTGGAATTAGGTCCTAGTCCCAACCCCAATCCGGAACCCGGTCCTGGAGGGTTGGGACCAGAGGGACCAGAAAACGATGACGAGGGAACCGAGAGGGATGTCCCACCAGCCAATTGATCAGGATAATCCTTCATCATAAGCGCGACAGCTACGGCGCCTGCTTGACCGATTTTGTTTGAGCGAAGGGAGACGGTTTGTATCTGCGATGTTCTGATCGCATGGGCTGGTTGTGCGGATAGTTTAACAACCATCAGCATGACCCAACGAGTATGATAGACCGGACTCGCCAAGTGCTTCCAACCCCGGACCACGAAGTGCGCACTCATCTAGCCGCACACCAACCAACGCCCGTCTTGCCTTCGTTTTCTTCTTCCCATGCCAACTCCCTCCACTGAAGCTCGCTGATTTGTCAATTGGGGACCCAGCCCGTGGCGTCGACGACGATCCGATACTCGATACCGATGCTCGCGGTGAGGCTAACAATGGACTCGACACAGACCCGCGTGGCGAGCTCGGCCCCGCGCCAGGCGACTCAGGGTACCGTGCGGGGTCACGTACCCGCCTAGGGACACTCGTATCGATACTTGGTCGAACCCCGCCTTTGCCAGTCGCCGACCCATCGAATGGGTTCGAGAACTGTACCGTAGGTGTCGATGCATCAATAGACGCGAGTGATGGTGTGCGTGACATCCGGGGCGTTGGAGCGGGTGGGGGATTGGGTGGGGCAGGAGGGAGGACGGCCAAGATGGACTCGACTGAGCGCTTGTCCATTGCGTTGAGCGACAAATCGATGAACTCCAGCGCGTGTGCTCGCGTTAGGAACGCTGAGATCATCTTGAACGCCGTGAAGCGCAGCCGTTGGTTATTGGCGAGCGCGAGATATGGAAGCGAGTCGGGAATGAGTAGCGCGTGCAGGATCGGCTTTAGAGTCTACGTGGACGTGAGCGGATGAGTGGACAGAACAACGAGGCACGTACTATGTCGTCGAGATCACATTCTGAGAGAATCAGCCGCTGTAGTCCCCAGTCCAGCACGAGGAGATCTGCAAGTGCAGAAGCCGCGTCGAAAGTAAAGTGCGTGCGCGACAGGTCCAGCACACGAGGCGCATTTGGTGTCGCCCGAATTTGCCCAGCAATAGTCGGATGTACTCGCTCGTCTCTGAGCTTGCACACGTCGCGGTATAGCGCCTCGACTCTCGCGGACGTCCATCCTTGCTGTTGTTCCGTCTCTCTTCGTAATCTCTCCGCCGCGTCGATCTCCAGTTTCGCCTCGCTCTGGGCCGTGTTGCTTGGTGCCGTCGTGTTCGATATCGGGTATACTACTCGCATCTCCGGCACAATGAAATGAGCTCGCTTGAGCACCCCACGCTCGCCGTCGTTCATGCCTGGCGTTGCTCCCCCAGGCTGTCCACCGGGACCGAGCAGTCGTGAGATGGAGAGCATGTCCCGCGTAAAGGAGAAAAAAGGTCGTGGTGCGGTCGCTGGCCGCTTGAGAATGCCTTTGCGTTCGCCCGACATGATTGCTGGCTCCGTCGTCGTTGAAGGCGGTCCCAGGGTCGTGATCCATCGCGCCGGGCGCCAAGCTGCTCACGTGACCTGGATTCTTGCCAAATCCGTTGCAAATGAGTTTGATCTCGTAAGTGAAGGCGAGTTGCGTGTGAAACCAAGGTGCTAATATTATTCCGCAAACTTTTGTGAATAGAATATTTCTCCGTACATTTTCAGTGTCACTAGTCCTACAACATGTAATTTCCAATAACATTTAAACAGCATACATCCTCACAATACAATAGCGGAAAACTCATGGTACACCACACTGCGCGTCTCTTTAACATTCCGAGAGTTAATCAAAATACAAGCACATCCTCACAATAACCGATCACCCTCGATGATCTGTCCGGGCAACAGACTCCCAAGATGTTCCGTGAACAAAGCGAGAAAAATCAAGAACTAACCGCTCAGGCGTTAGCAGTTCGGAGATCCGGATCAGTGAGCCATCAGGATCTCGATATGCTGGAGGCAACCAGAGTATAAATGCGTCGTCGGTTGAGGTCACCCAGCCTGATTCATCCGCATAGGGAGCGAGGAAGGAAGTTGGGAGCGAAAGTTCTGATGGTGCATCAAGCAAATCGTCAATCTGTTCTAGCAGTCAGAAAATACAGGGGAAATAGCAATGACTGGACAAACCTCAGCCGACCAGACCTCAGAGGCTGTAACTTCCGCGTCCCAAATGCGCACTATGTGATCCTCCGACCCAGTGGCAATGCGGGATCCATCAGGAGAAACCGCGACTGCCCCGCAATTCGCCATCAAACCCCCATGGACCTTAGATATGGGAGTGGCAGTACCGGCACCTGTTTTGGCGTCACAGATATACACCGCCCCATCGACCGTGGTTGAAACAATGAAGGGGACGCTAGGTGAGAACGCAAGTGATCTCACGAAACGTGATCCCTCTAGCGCAAGCTCAAATTGCTTCTCACCAGTTTTCACGTCATATACTTCCTCATCAAACGCGATATGGCGACCATTGGGCGAGAAGCAAAGAGAGGATACTACATGTTGCTCACTCATAAATAGCTCCCTTATGGTGGCACCAGTTTTGGTATCCCAGATATGAACTGTGCCGACGTCGGAACCGGAGGCAATGAGAGAGCCATCCGGGGAGAATGCGATGGATACGACCCAACCAGAGTGACCAATCAGCAAGGGAAATATCGCGGCTCCAGTTTCAATGTCCCACAATTCTATTGCAGTATCCTCCCTCGTGTAATGGTCGGGTTTGATATAATTGGGGCCCAAGGCTATCCTTTGGGCATCAAATGACAAGGCAACTACCATATCATATCTTGCATGGTCAATGATTAACTCCGTTAACAGCACCCCGGTATGCACATCCCAGACCTGGACTGTCTTGTCACCAACCCAGGAGATGATGCGCCGGCCATCGGGGCTAAACTGAACAACCCAAACGTGATCTGAGCAAATCAAAGGCACGAACGCTTCTGCCCCAGTTTGCACGTCCCAGATACGTATAGTTTTATCGAGCGACCCAGAGGCAAGATGGCGGCCGTCGGGGGAGAACGCAACAGAACGCACGGCATCCGAATGACCGAGGGGAGTATTGATTGGGGCGAGACAATCCCCTATATCCCATATTCGTACCGTAGCGTCATAAGACGCTGAAACGATGCGCCGGTCGTTGGAGCAGAAGGCAACTGAGCAAACCCCATTCGTGTGGCCGACCAGGGGCTCGCATACCGGCATACCGGTCTCCACATCCCAGACCCGGACCGTCTTATCACGGGATCCAGAAACAACATAGTGGCCATTGGGGGAGAACGCGACAGAGAAAACAAAGTCCGAGTGGCCGGTCATTGGCCGATGTAGTGTGGTGCCAGTGGCCACATCCCACAATTCCACTTGTCCTTCATGTGACCCTGAGGCAAGGAGGCGATTATCCAGAGAGAAAGCGGCGCAATGGAGCCACTTGGATTGACTGGTCATAAATTGAGTGATCAGAGCGCCAGTCTCTGTACTCCAGATTCGCATGGGCGCATTCTCCAGGTTGATTGGGTAGAATTGGGCCACAAGACGTCCGTCGTGAGAGGCTTTGTGATTGAAACAGGCGAGGCGATACTGAGGTCGTGCAACGTCGATTTCCGTATCGACAAGCTGTACATTGTAGCCTTCGTGGCTAGCAAAATCACAGAGGCCATTCGACAAGAACATGATTGACTTTGAGTCATGCACTCCGCAGTCGAATGGTCCAAAAGCTAAGGCGCCAGTCTCGGTGTCCCAGGCCCTCACCGACCCCCCGCTAGAAATCGAAGCAATACGTCGGCTATCGGAGGATATGACAACTCGAATCACATCAGGGCTATCCAGAGGATCGGAAACAGCAGCACCAGTCTCAGAGTCCCAAATTCGAACCGTATGATCTCCCGAGCAAGAAACTATACGGCGTCCGTCACTAGAGCATGCAATTGATCCTACAAAACCACCGTGAGTGATTGTTTGCCGCCAAGCCGGCCAGCTCTCGTTCGCGCCCTTTGTAACCGTGAAAGTATTCGGGAACAGTGGTCGCATTTTCTGTGCAACCTTTGACCGGGTTGGGGCGAAGGCGAGGGCAGAGATGTACAAGTGAGGGGTGCTCTGTGAGATGGCGTCGTAGAACGTAAGAATGAACCGATATCCGTCGTTCGCATAGCTCGAGTGACTCTCGACCTAAATAAACCCATACTGTAAGTCCTCACGTGGCACCACCCACCACTTGCGGCTCACCGATGTCCAGTCGGCCAGCTGGAGCAGATTCGATGCCGCCACGCTCAGCTGTCCAAGCAGGCTCATCGCCTCAATCCAGTACAGTAGTTGCGGTCCATACAGAAAACCACTCAGTTGACTTTCGAGCGAGCCTTTTGGAATTTCGACCAAGTGACTGAGCCAATGCATACAGCTATAAACAAGGGGTGAGGTAATCGCGGTCTGAATGCGAACGTCGAGGTCCACAACGTCGCAGTTGAGCATATGCGAGGTCTCGAGCCCGCATATATTGAACTTGAGTTCATTCATCATTATCGTGAAGCAACAGTCCGCCAGCACAGTACCCTGCTCCCTAGGGTCCGTGTAGAATCGTCCCGAACGAGCGGGATCAATGATAAAATCCGCGAATGAGGGATGGTACACACGAATAGCTCCTCGGTGAGAACTATCCTCGTACAGCACCGACCCGAGTCCGTTCACTACTTTGCGCAGTGCACCAGGCTTTACATGGCTAGCGAGAAGCGATGCAAGATCAGAGACAGACAGCGGTGTACGAGCGGCGGTAGCCACGATCGCTCCAATGCACTGCCGGTATTTCCGCACGTTGTCTTCGTCTTCGTCGCCCATAGCCTGTCGAATCGCGGTCGTGTACAGCAGATCCAGCGACCTAGACCCCTCTGGGGTTTGTGTCCCTTGCAGAATCTGATCCAGGCGCTCCTCTACATCAGCTCCTTTTTCGATGAACTTGCACGCCGTCTCGACCCAGATGAATAGTCCATTTGCACCCGTCGATAGCTTATAGATTGCGTCTTGAGACCAGTCATCTAGGTCGTTATCTTCCGCGATCCCCGCCATGCGCGTTCGAGTAAACTCCAATATGTCGCCTGAAGCATCGTAGTCTTGAAGACTACGCGCCCGAACAAAGTCGACGCTCGCGCTTCCAAAGGCTTTCTTGATGTCTTGCTCCGGTCGGCTGGTGACCAAGACCTTGATCCACGGAACAAGTCGTGATATGTCCCGCAAGTAGGTTAACAATGTCCTACGAGCGACCCCAACCTCGCATTCATCCAGCGCATCGATGACTAGAAGAAACGTCTGAGGTGGCGCGGCGAGGGTTGATTCGAGCGATTGAAAGGGATCGGAAATGAGGTGTTTGTAACGCTGTTGAAGCGGCGAATCGGGTAGCTGAACGTCGCCTTCGATCGCGCTAGCGACAGCTTGGCCATATGGAGCATAGTGGCCTGCGAGGTTATAAACAAGCGTATTGAGTATGTATTCCGGAGTACGCAGGTTCGGGTCATCGCGCTTGCAGAAGAAGCTTGCGCCAAGAGCGCCTTCGTCCTTGAGCCTTCGGCAGACTGTAGATGCAATCGAGCTCTTCCCCATTCCAGCTTGTCCATACAGCCAAAGTAGCTTTACGTCGGTAGCCTGATCCTCGAACCACTCGTATATCTCGCTAAGTACTCCAATTCGAGTGCCTTCCTGGCAAGGTGGGGTCCCGGTGTAATGTGATCCAGCCGCCGGTTTCAGTCGGTCGATCGACGCGCGCTGGGCTGGGCACGAGTAGTTGTTCACACCGTTTTGTTCGGTTGAGAGGAAGGTCAAACTCACCGGACGATAACACTTGCTTCAGCACCTGCACGCCGACTCCCCTATCGAAGTTTTCCTTTAGGTCTTTGAACTTTTGCAGCAGCTCGCCCGTTCGCTGAGACGCCGCAGTGTCAATGGAATTACGTATTATATTTACTATGGATAGCGTTAGAACGAGCGAAGAAATAAGATACGTGAAATTATAAACACACCGGCACCTGGACGCGCGAGCAGGTTGATGATAAAGTTCGACGTATCCTCGATCAAGTGCAGCAGCGCAAGCATCGCTTTCTTCAGTACTTCCTCCCGCGCGTGACTTTTGATGGACTCGATGAACGGCCGCATCTGTTCCAGTCCCTCCATCAGCGTCTTCAGGTCCTCGTGTCGCTGCTGTAGCTTCTCGATATGCTTTGCGCATAGCAGGGCTCCAGCATCAATAGCAGGGACGAACAAACTGGAGCGGCAAACTCACCTCCCATGCTTTCGCGCACAGCCCAACGACTAACTTGGCGATCGGATGTAGCTATGCAAGCCGCCCGTATCGTCAGATCGGACAAAGCGGTGTCAACGAGTTCAAAACACGAACCTCTGCCACTACCGCACCAAAATCAAGCATCGTCTTTATCACTCTCTGACTGTTTCCTAGCTTGTCCAAAGGCCCGTTTCTGTTCTCAATCATGCCGGACGCCGTCTGAAGAGCACCGGTGTAGTCCCTTTCAACCTGTGTGTCCAATATGAAATTAGGTTCCAATCCTTCAAAGTCGACTTACCTCGCTGGGATCGGGTAATTTCACTGTGACCGCCAAAGGCTGGTCCTGATTAGATGGGTTGAGTACGCAAGAAACAAATCCCAATGCAGGGCGCCGGGCAGCGAAGACGCCATGTTTGGCGATCAAGGTCTGACCCGTGGCCTCTGAAACAGCGTACTCCAATAACACCTCTCGATCTGGTGACCCGCGGTGTTTCTCAGTAAATTTGAGCCCAATCCTAGACGCTGGGTACACGTCGCTACGGGAGGTCACATGTTAATGCCCGACTCGGTGAACTGTATAGTTCAGTACCTACCAGGGATATGTTCTTACGTCCCAACACAAAGTATCACCACGTTCGATGGTCGATAGGATATGCTTGCTTTGGCCGTCGACAAATATTTCTAGCTTAATGGGAGACACAGAGGTCGTCGGTTGAAGGTTAATGTCTAGGAGCGTATAAGCGCTTCCCTAACTAAGTTGAACACAAGTCTGATAGTCCTACCTCTAATCCGATGGCGAATACCCCATAGGGTGTCGAGGGGACTCTGCGAGGTCATGGCGTGCGCCACAGAGTTGGTGGTGGTGAGGGAGAACAGGCGTCTAAGCTGTCAAAGGAAGAAATACGGACAAGGCTATAGCACCACATAAGCATTTGTCAGCCGTACAGCCTAAATATGAAATGGGAATGGGTCCCACATTCAGTAAGCGCAGGATTGGTTTCATCGTTTCTAAAGAAGTCGATTGATTGTGACGATTGTGTTAGTGAAAGTCGAAGTGCGGACCGTCTGGACACCGACCCACAAGTCTCTCTTACGATAACCCGTATGACATGCGAAATCTTGAGTAGTAGCCGCGCGATACTCCACTTAAACTGTCACCGCCACACACATAAGCGGCCAACAGCTTCTGGAAGGAAAATGCTAGGTGAGAGCCGACCTCTGGATTTTGGCTACAAGGTCACGTGTGATGTAGCCAGGATCCTTGATGACATCACTGATATCCCAGCATCCTCACTCTGCTGCTCTGTTGTCATCCATACAGGCACAGACCAAAAAACCTCTGTGCTCTGTTGCGTAAGTTCTCTGGGGCATTTCCGCTTTGTCATAACTCTGAACCAGTAACCCGGGACCAACACATACTCTATACCCCACGATAACACCAAGGTTTCCGTCAGACCTATCTCAATCTTCTCGCCCCGCCGGGAAATTTGCTTTTCTTCCCCTATTACCGTCTTCCCCATGTTCAGATACCAAAACCATACTTCCGAAATCTGCGCAAGATGATGACTGCGGTCCCGTAATGGTAACTATCACCATTTTGCTACTGTGATGTGATTGAAATGATAAGTTTCCATGTATGTGGAATGGGATATGATTGTACTTGGCCGAGTATTATTGGCTGATTGAGTATTCAGATGTCAATTTTTTTGTCGTTCTATACCTGTTGAGATCACTTTCATTATTTTATCTCCACAACGCGCCATCCCAGCACAAGCCGAATGCTATGTAAATTGACTACATTCTTCGGAACCAGTCAACCGAGGTCTAGGCATTAACGGTTCATTATTAATTTCATTCATATTTAGTCAATAGAACTATGCTCAAGCCGTTTCTCATTCCATTTTGTCCTGGGTCGAGAGAGCGTGGCTACAATCTACCTTTTCGCTCTCCCGCCCTACCACTTGCCTCGGAATTTTGTGATTCTAAATCCATATTTTTCGATTGTGCAGAATACTTTTCAACGGAACCACCACGAACTTCGGGTGGCATGTACCGGTGCCATCCCCTAGCTTCGCTGTCCGATTTGCTCATGTAACGTCAATCAACCGCCAAGTGCGCTATAATAGGGGATTTGAATACATTAATGCAGCAGCAAGTCAAGGCGGACACAGTGTTACTAGTTACACAAAAACCTGACCTGGTAAACGATGGAACGTCTTCAAATGAATTCCACCTAGAAAATCCAGTAACGTAGCAATGTAAATACATAGGAATCTAATTTGACAGCGATCTAAGCCACGCGCGCAAGCATATGCTCATGTATGCGCCGCCTGGAGGTAGGATTGTACTTCTTATGCGGGGGCACACATACCCCTTGCCCAGCGCTTAGTGTGTCATTCCTTGATATCCGTCTTCATATGCCCAAGACACATATGTTGAACGTGGTATAATAAAACCACTGGCTAGGATACGTCAAGAAAGACTAGCTTTGAAAGTAGACAACATCACTTTACAACTTTCTTGAGAGCCAAGGTTACGTACTGATCTTGAATGGAACTGTCACGAATTTTATACTTACTACCACGATATTTTGTAATCTCCGGCTGCAGACTATTCTCAACGAAAGTTTCCCGCTCGAGCTGCCCCCAGTAAAGCGCATATATGCATAGGTTAAAGGCGGGTTCTGGAGTCGAACAAACCTGGGCGGATTGGAAACGGCTTAGTTTCGGCTCTACTCGAGCTATTGAACCAGAGGACATGCATAGTATTAGACTAGCAACAGGATACACCGATACACGGCATTCCGATTTGGGGCCGATAGTCCGAACCGGTGATAGGTGAGAGGCGTGCGGTGGGGCGTCAAGGGGATCATGGAGGTGGTTTTGACAATGCCAATTGATGCGGTTTTGCACCTTTTTTAACGAGGATTTCCTCGTTCCGCTTCCTAAATGTTTAAAACAATATCCCCAAACAAAAATTGGTTGTGCATATAATCAAGGTTGTGGAACCGTTCTGCGGCGTTCGTTACTGGATTGTTTGGCCATAAATTCCAGTGCCACTCATATCGTAACACCCAAATCTCTAATATCATTTAAACATGGTGCAGTAACTTATTGCTCGTGGCATACTACGCTCTGATCCCACGCTACTGATAAAGGTGTATACTGGTCTCGAATTTTAAGCACTGGTTGAACTAGCGTTGCATCTCCTAAAGAATCTGACTAACCTCAACGACCAGTCATGGCAACAGATGCCCAAGACATGCCATGAGCAAAACGAGAAAAGTCAAGAACTAGCCGCTCAGGGATCCGTAGTTTAGAGATGCGGATCAGCGAGTCATCCAAACGTCGGTGCTCTTTTGGCAGCCAGAGTAGTAATGCGCCGTCGCTTGAGGTAACCCAACCTGATTCATTAACACAGCGAGCAAGGAAGGAGGTGGAGAGCGAAAGTGCGGATGGCGCATTGAGCAAATCATCAATCTGTCCAAGGGGTCAGCAAGCTTAGGGAATATAAAAACGACCATACCTCAGAGGTTGTAATATCTGCATTCCAAATCTTCAATGCATTAGAAGATGTGGTGGCAATGTGGCGACCATCGGGGGAAATCGCAACAGAAGGCCCCGGCATCCACTTCTCTTCATAAGCCTCGACCAGTGGTCTAACGAGTTCAGCACCCGTTTCAGCATCCCAGATCCACAGTTCCCCTTCGGTGGCTGAAATGATGTGGGGAGCGCTGGGCGAGAACACAAACGAGACCACATTACATGGACCACCATTCGAAAGCTTGAATAAACTTTCACCAGTTTCTACGTCCCATACTCGCATTGTCATATAGAAAGCAGATGCAATACGGCGGCTATCCGGCGAGAAGCAAATAGAGTAAACTTCATCGGGACCACCAATCAATCGCCCGCCCACAGGAGCAGCAGTCGCGGTCCTCCATATATGTACCGCGCTGAGGTCGGACCCAGAGGCAACAAAGGAGCCGTCTGGAGAGAATACAATGAACATGACCGAACCAGAATGGCCAAGTAACGGTGGGAGTACCGCAGCTCCGGGCTCGATCTCCCTCAGTTCAATTGTGGTACCCGCGCTCGTGGCACACTCGGGGGCAGAGGCTATTCGACGGCCGTCTGGTGAAAGTGCGATAAACATCAGATCCTCTGCATTGCCAAGAGCTACCTCGTTCAATAACGCTCTAGTAGACACATCCCAGACCTGGACAACGTTGGGGTGAGCCCAAGCGATAACACGTAGGCCATCAGGGCTATACTGAACAGTAGTAATGAAACCTGAGCAGATCAGAGGGTTGATGACTTCTTCTCCAGTGGTCACGTCCCGGATGCGGATAGTACAGTCAGATGACCCAGAGGCAAGATAGCGGCTGTCGGGGGAGAATGCGACAGAGTTCACTTTGCCTGAATGACCAAGAGGCGCTCTGCCTGAGGAGACGCCATCCCCAATGTCCCAGATCCTCACTGTGCCGTCACCAGACGCTGAAACAATGCGCCTGCCGTCGAAGCAGAACCCCAGCGAGCGAACCAGTTCTGTATGCCCCACCATTGGCTCGCACGCTGGCATTCCAGTCCTCACATCCCAGACGCAGACCTGCTTATCATGAGAGCCGGAGATGAGATAGTGGCCGTTGGGAGAAAACGCGACAGATATAACAATGTCCGAGTGGCCGATCATTGGCTGATGTAGTGCGGTGCCAGTGCTCAGATCCCACAACCGTACTGATTTGTCATTTGACCCTGAGGCGAGGAGGTGGCTATTTGGAAAGAAGGCGGCGCAGCGGACCTCGTCTGAATGGCCAGTTATAAGCTCGGTGACCGGAGTGCCGGTTTCTGCGCTCCAAACTTGGACTGGGCCATTTGGGAAGGAGTGGACAATGAAACGTCCGTCGGGGGAGGTCCAGTGATCACACAAGGCGAGGCGATATTGGGATTGTGTGACGCTGGCTTCCGTATCGACGACCTGCATTATGTGGTGTCCGAGGCTAGCAACCTCAGTGTAGCTGTCGGACAGGAATACAAATGACCTTGAGAAACTCATCCCGCTGTCGAATGGTCCAAAGACTAGGCTGCCGGTCTCGGTATCCCACGCCCTCACCGTCCCATCTCGAGAAATCGAAGCGATGCGTCGTCCATCGGAGGAGATGGTAACTTGGTGCACCTTCGGACTATTTAGGGGTCCAGAGACAGCGGACCCTGTCTCCGAATCCCAAATCTGCACCATTCCATCGCCGTCCTCGATATCGCCGTTCCCCATACCGCCATCCTCGTTATCATTCTCCTCCATATCGTTCTCCATATCGTTCTCCTCCATGCCGTTCTCCTCCATATCATCATCCTCCATATCATCCTCCATGTCATCATCCTCCATACCATCATCGTCTTCCATATCACCACCCTCCGTATCGCCGTCCTTCATATCGCCCGCACCTGAGATAATGCGGCGTCCATCACCAGAACATGCAATCGACCGAACAGAACCACCATGAGTGATGGTTTGCAGCCAAGCTGGCCAGCTCTCAGTTATACCACTGGAAATTGTGAATGTATTAGGAAATTGTGGTCGCATTTGTTGAGCGACCTTCGACTGAGTTGGCGCAAAAGCAAGGGCAGAGATGTATAGGTGAGGGGTGCTCTGTGAGATGGCGTCATAGAATGTGAGAACAAATCGGTATCCGTCGTTCGCATAGCTCGAAAGGCTTTCTACCTAAGCAGCAAATATTATAAGTCTGATGGCCACTTTGCCTTCTACAGACAACTTACTGATGTCCAATCGGCCAGGCGTAGCATATTCGACAATGCCAAAGCTAACTGCCCCAGAAGACTCATCGCTTCAATCCAGTATAGCAGCTCCGGTCCATACAGAAACTTCCCCAGATGGTTTTCGAGCGCACCCTTTGACGCTTCAACCAAGTGACTGAACCAATGTATACAGCTGTACACTAGAGGGGGAGCAATCGCAGACTGAACCCGAGACTCGAGGTCCATAATATCGGAATTGAGAACGTGCGAAGTCTCGAGACCGCAGATGTTAAACTTGAGCCCTCTCATCATTGTCGTGAAGCAACAGCCCGCCAGTACCGTGTTTTGCTCCATGGGGTCTGTGTAAAATCGTCCCGAACGCGCCGAGTCGAGGATAAAGTCCGCAAACGACGGGTGGTATACACGAATTGCCCCACGCTGAGACAAGTCCTCGTACAGCACCGACCCGAGCCCATTCACCACCTTACGGAGTGCACCGGGGTTCACATGGGTGGCGAGAAGAAATGCAAGATCGGAGACAGGAAGCGGCGTACGAGCAGCAGTAGCCACTACTGCTCCGATGCACTGCCGGTACTTCTGCACGTTGTCCTGATCTTCATCGCCCATAACTTGTCGGATCGCAGTAGTGTACAGCAGGTCCAACGACCTCGACCCCTCTGCGGTTTGCGTGCCTTGGAGAACCTGATCCAGGCGCTCCTCGACGTCGGCTCCTTTTTCGATGAACTTACAGGCGGTTTCGATCCAGATGAACAGCCCATTTGCGCGCATAGAAAGCTGATTAATTACATCCTCAGACCATTCATCTAGGTCATTGTCTTCCGCGATCCCTGCCATGCGCGTTCGAGTAAACTCCAGTATGTCGCCTGAAGCATCGTAGTCTAGAAGGCTAAGTGCTCGAACAGAGTCATCGCTAGCGTTTCCGAGTGCTTTCTTGATGTCCTGCTCCGGTCGGCTAGTGACTAGGACTTTAATCCGCGGCACGAGTTGCGACATCTCTCGCAAGTACGCTAGCAAAGCCCTGCGGGTAGCTCCCGGCTCGCATTCATCAAGCGCGTCGACAACCAGAAGGAACGTCTGAGGTAGCGCAGTGAGGGTCACTTTGAGTGATTGAAGAGGGTCAGAAATGAGATGCTTGTAGCGCTGCGTGAATGGCGAATTAGGAAGCTGGATATCGCTTTCGATTGCACTAGCGACAGCCTGGCCGTATGGATCGTATTGTCCTGCGAGATTATAGACGAGCGTATTGAGTATGTGCTCCGGGGTACGCAAGCTGGGGTCGTCGCGCTTGCAGAAGAAGCTCGCGCCAAGAACGCCTTGGTCCTTGAGTCTTTGACAGATGGACGATGCAATCGAACTCTTGCCCATTCCCGCTTGCCCATGTAGCCATAGTAGTTTGGAGGATGTAGACGGGTCCTGGGACCAAGTATATATCTCGTCTAACACTTGAGTTCGAGTGCCATCTTGGCAAGGTGGAGTACCAGAATAATGCCCGCGAGCAGCAGGATTCAGCCGGTCTAGTAACCCTCGTTGTTCTGGTGGAATACGGCCGTCAACCCCA
>JANWGL010000461.1:0-10705 GCA_025200755.1 Ceratobasidium sp. C01
CTACATGGTGTCTATGTAGTGCTACATGGAGTCTTCATAGTGTCTACATGATGCTATTTGGTGCTATATAAATGGGACCGCCCTACTTTCTCTACTTTCTCTACATATGCTATATAGTGGTATATAGCACTATCTAGGTTTTGACAGATTTCCAGATGTACTCCTCCCAACGTTCACTCATTGAATGAGGGGAGTTATATCGTCCCCCTGGTGCCCAGGGATCTATTTCTGCTTGGCTGGACGCGTTCAGACGCATCCCGGCTATTGGGCGGTGCTGGAGCATCGCCCAGGACGTCTGAAACACAGCAGCAATGCCAAGGCGGCGCATGGACATCCTCCCCGTCGTCTTGGGCCTCCCCAAGGCCCTTGGGACGTGTTCAGCACCCCTGCCATCATGCAGGGGTGGCAGACCTCTTGGTGCGCATCCCAGATGCGTTCCTCTTGCGCCTGATCCTCCTAAGCAGCCCTGGAGACCCAGGGCGTTGTCAAGCGCTCACCTCACTCTGGCCACACTGCCAGTGTGGCCTGGGCGGTCCAGCTGACCGTCCAGCCTCTTACATGCCCAGTTTGGCAGAGTTCTGCTGCCTCAGTAGCTCGTTCAACGCGCGAGCAGCCCCTCTACCTGGCGAGCCCTCATGCAGGCCCATACGCCGCCCCTACATGCCAAGGGGCAGCTCCTATCATGTCCCAGACCGCTGGGACTTGAACTTGATACTACTTGCCCAGTTGGGCGAGTTGGATCAGCAAAAGGGGCGCAATAGGCACGTGTATCACGCCAACAGGTCGCCTGCTGCTTTGTTTGCTGCCTTGCCATTTCACTGGCGCAGGAGGGGGTTCTGTTTCACCCCTGGGGTACTATTTCCCCAGGAATTCCTTCCTGGCTCGCTCGTTCGGGCGAGCTGCGGGGTGGGCAATAGCTCATTCGAACCGGGCGCGCTTTGCACATCGAACAAGCCGTCTTGCTCTTGTATTGGCCGCCTCCATGTGCTAGGAGGCACCTCCTCTTTCAACCCCGGTGCCCCGGGAGTTATTGTTATATTTACTCGCTCAATCGAGCGAGTATCGCTGATGTTGAATGCTCGCCTGATGCGCCTGTGTCCTGGCTATCAAACGAGCGGTCTCGGGGCGTTTTCCTCGGCCTCCTCAGTGTTTGAGGAGGCACTTCTTGATTGTCCCTGCCACCCAGGGAGATTCTTAATTACTCGCTCAGCTGAGCGAGTTACACTGCCCTCGGAGGCTCGTTTGACGCGCAAGAGGCGTCTTAACCTAACGAGCCATTGCCCGGGCCGTTACGACCCACCTTTGTCTCAGGAGGGGACTCCCAATATTCTCTGGGTTGGTACACCAGGGGATTTCCCTTATAGCTCGCCCGGATGGGTGAATGTTGGAGAGCTCAATGGCTCATTTAGTTCAGCGCATCAGTGCGCATCAAATGAGCTGCTCCACCCCTCCCTTTGCCCCCTCCCTGTGGTGGGAGGCATTTATGTTCTTGGTCTTGGAGTTCCGAGTAATTCCTTCACTACTCGCTCAGTTGAGCGAGTCTATGTTTTCGTCATGACTCATTTGAGGCACATAATGCGTCCCAATTGTATGGGCCATGTCTTAGCCCACAATACCCTCTCAACAATGCTTGAAGGGACGTTTGTTCTGCCTGGGATTAGCATTCCCAGGTATTTGGGCCATACCTCCCTCGTTTCCGCGCGTAACGCACGGTGGAAGGGCTCATTAGAACCGGCGCGTTTCTGCGCGTCGAATGAGCTCTTTAGCTCAACGCCTCGACTCCTGACCACCTCAGGAGATGGATATCTTGACGTCCCCAGATCCCTGGGGATCTTTACTGCTACTTGCTCATTTGGGCGAGTTAGAGGGCCCTCTATGGCTCATCTGATTCACGCACAATGTGCGAGTCGATTACGTATTTGCGCACCCAATTTGGTCATAGTGTCGCCACCCTATGGGTGGTATACCTACCTGGGTACTTTAAGTACCTGGAACCAACAAATTGGGGTAGAACTGGGCTATAACCCAGCTTGGTGCTTTCTTTCAACCCAAATGCAGGATGATTCTGCACCTACATGGTTTCTGATCCCCACTGGTGTGTCCAGTAGGGTTGTACCCCCTGCATTTGCGAGCTTAATTGCCCGTACTCTCCCTGAGCAGGCTTAATACCTGTTCTTGCATCACCTGTTAGTGCGTGGCCACCCTGTTCATGGGTGTTGTATCCTATTACCAAGTGCATTCCTTGGTTGTAATTCCCTTATGGGGGTAGGATTGTGGAGGGTTGGCTATAAGGAGTAACCTTGTGCATTCCTTTGCTATAATTCCCTTGCATTCCTATCTCTGTGGAGGGTTTACCTCTGGAGAAACCCTGGGATACATGTGCCAGTGTACACTGGTGTCTTTCCTTGTCTAAATTCCCTGTGGATACAGGGAGTTTTTCCCTTCTTTTTATGTTCGCTTTTTAAGTGAATTTTTTAATTTCGTTCTTTAACTTCTTGATAACTTTTCCCCCTATCATTATAGGTCCTCCCTTGAACCTTTCTGAGTTTATTTCTGCTTTTGAGTTATTTCTCACCCTTTTTGTGGTTTGAGAACTCCACTGGAGTTCTGAAGGGGGGGGTGTAAGGGGGAGATATGGTGGGTCACATGACCCACCAGACCCTTAGCTTTACAACCACCACCAACACTCTTGTTTGCCTGTCTCTTGCCCGCGTGGCCCCTATGTCCTCTCGCTAGACGTCTATTACACACTCGTTACACCTGTTCCATGACTGCTGGATGCCCTATGACCCCCGCTGAGGACCCCTTGGGACCGGTAACCCGGTCCCCCACCTTCCGAGGCCGCCCTTCGGCCTTACAAAATCCCCAACTCCCAAGAATCAAAGCCCTATGACATACTATTAAGACACTAACTCCCAGTTCAGTTGCCATGACCTGCATGTTCTGCAAACATAGGAAGGAGGTATCTAAGCCCAGATCATTTTTATTTATTTAACTAACCTTGATCTGGCACATCCAACTTAGTTGTGCTTATTAGACTAGTCCTGCAGTTCTTCATTTGTTGCATCAACTTAAGAGTAGAATTGTGCTTCATAGTATTATGTAATCTTCATGGGACCTCAGTTCAATCCCCCCTGATTTTTTTTGTTCTATTCTGGTATATTGTAACAAATATAAGCAGTGGGCTTGCTTGCACAAAAAGCTCTCAGGAGCACATCATTCCCAGGACCTAGGGTACACACTTGTGAAGATCTCTTTTGAGTTTAGAACTTAACACCAGAAGATTACACCTAGGAGTGGAACACTGCAGACAAGAGAACATATGCAAGAAGTATAGCAATTTCAAGGTATAACTATATACATATGTCATTAACATCACAGGACATAGCACAGTAATTGCCACAGCAAGCCAATAAGGCAATCACACAACCTCCCAGGGGACACACCCCATCCCAATCCCTCTTCACGCCCTTAACTCTCGCTGCCCTCCTCACCGAGCACGTTATACCACCACCATGGTATTGACCGTCCTACTCCCACCACCCCTCGGAGACCTTGACGTCGAGCACGAGATCTCGGACTCAACGAGGGCGCCCATGACGCTCTACACGCCGATCGGTAGAGCTGGACTAGTTGTAGATGGAGGGTCAAGAACATGTTAGTTGGGGCAGGGAAGGCAGGGACGAGCGTCTGTATTGGCACACACATGGCGGGGAGTCGCAGTCGTCCCGCGGCGCGGTCGTTGACCAAACTCCCCATCGGCGGGAAGCAAGGCCGAAGCTTTACTCTCGGGTCGCGATCGCGCGACGGGTGTATCGTCATCGCCGTTGTCTCGGTACCTGGTCGCGTCGCCGCCCGCTAGAAGGGCCTGCTGGTCTGCGTACGTCCTAGAATCGAAAGCGGCGTTGGCGGCGTAGTGAGCGAGCGGGATGCGTACCTCGGTGCTTAGATCGTCGTCATCATCTCCCTCTTGATCGTCTGCGAACTTGTTAGGGCTACCCCCTTCCCAGACGCCATCGGCTTGCCCGACCTTGACCTCTAGCTCGAAACGCCCGGTAGAGTGTCAAAGTCGAGGCTTGTGGATAGTGCGACGATCGTGATAGGTCAGGGTGGAGCATGAGCGCATGCACCACGCGCGCCCGCGGTGACGAAGTCATACAGCCGATCTGCAGATATACGCATGACGGAGGGGGCGAGGCACACATCGCAGATTTAGCAAGTGCCGGCTCGCGTCGCGTCGCGTCTGGGGGTTGAATATCGATGTTCACCGAGCCCATGCGGAGTGTGTGCCCGCGGAGTGTGCTCAGCTCCAGAGTAGTGTTGTCCGACGCAGCGTGGCCTCAGGTCGATTCCTAACCTCCTGCGCCTCGAGCACGCTCGGACTCGCGGCATCGTTCCTTCCGTCCCACTAGCATGTTCCCCTCCGAACTCTCGCCATATATCCCTTCCCAGCCCCCCGATTCCAATCAGCGTCGAAGGCGCTCCAGAGTGAAATGAATGATCTATGCGGGATGGGGGTTTGCTGTTTGCTGGACGGGAGTTGTATTTGGGGACGCTGTATGAATTTACTCGTATAACACTCCGGGAATCGGCGAATTCAGTTGGGCTCAAATTCACAGAAGACGAACCGACGGTAGACCCGAGCGCGGACAGCACGCGAACGAAGCAGGGGGGTGTGAACAGAGGGGGAGCGCGAAGGAATGATAGGAGTGGAGGTAGGAGTGGGCCAGGTGATCGTGAGCTGTTGTTGAGTGGTCATCGTAGGAGCTTTCGGGTAGTCGTAGCTGATGGTGTCACAGAGTGCGTGGTGGGCACCAGTAGTGCGATTACTCGCCCGCAAGGTTGTGTGAAAATCGTCAGAATAATCGTTGAGAGCGCGGGCGGGATCTAAATTGTACGAACCACTGGGAGTCTCGACTAGTGCCTTATTTCAAGTCTGGGGAAAGCGAGGGAGGAATCTGCTTGCGAAGAGCTCGTGATTATATCTATGCCTGAGTGGAATAGTCGTATAAGGATTGCCGAGAGTAGAAAGGGAGTAGTACTTTCGCGGCGCAACCCTCCTGAAGAATCATCTGGACGGTTCGGTCTACGCCAGGTAACGTAGAGTTGCTGAGCGCGGCTAGTCTGTTTGATAATAGAGGCGTGACTTGAATGACCGTGGCGGGAATGACGACAGAAAGTTCGACATATGACATCTTAGAGGTTGTGGAGTTACCCGATTGCCCACGAATTACTTGGAGTAGGATTAGTTCACGGAAATAAGAATAGCGCACACAACGAACGATGGACGCACGTCAAATAGTAAGCGACGCAAAGCACCGCAACTTTAAAGCCGTATCACCAAGAGTCGCAAAGGGAAAGACCGGTTGTTGGCGTATTGCGCGTCGACTCAGATAGATCCCAGCGGAGAACGGCGATCTAGACCTAGAGTTTGAAGCGAGCGTCGCGGCAGGAGCTCAGAGAAAGTGGGCTAGATCGGTGCAGTTCACACCGCGTGTGGCGAGATCCGTGCGAAAACCAGAGGGATCGACGTGTGGGAGCAGAGTGTGGCGGGTAAAAGCGGGGGGCGCGAGTGGTGAGAGAGCATCCCCATGAGTGAACTCGGCCATGAGTGAACTCGAGCGCACAAGAAGTGAGTCGACCGAAGGGTCGCGGTCGTCGCGCGAATGGGAAGTGGTTCGTCTCGCGGTGCCGGCGGTAACGAGCGAGCGGAAGAGCCCAGGCCCGCGGCTGCTGAGCCCGCTGGTTGTGGTGAGTGTGGCATGTGCCCCCGGATGCAGATCCTGACATAAGCCAGTACCGCAACCTGCGCGCAAGAGCCTCGTTCTCTAACCTCCTCCAGCCAGACCCCGACATGATGGCCACGACCACTATTCCGCCCCCCGACGCCCGCTCACCAGCCCCGAGCGCACGCCAGACGCTGCTCGGCTTTATGGGCCGCCGTGCCCGTTCGGCAACGACCGGCACACCCCCGACGACGACCCAGAGCCCCTCGCCCCCACTCGCGTCCCCTGCTATTGCCCAGCCTTCGCTCGGACTGTCTGGCGTCGAGCACCACCACCATCTCCATGTTCCCGCCATCCACCGCCATTCTCCGGCAACCACCGACGCTCAGCCAGATGCGCCGCCCGCGTCTGGATCGGGTCGTCTGGGAGGAATCTTACGACGCAGA
The DNA here is from genome assembly GCA_025200755.1 of Ceratobasidium sp. C01. Classification (NCBI taxonomy): domain Eukaryota; kingdom Fungi; phylum Basidiomycota; class Agaricomycetes; order Cantharellales; family Ceratobasidiaceae; genus Ceratobasidium; species Ceratobasidium sp. C01. The sequence goes on from JANWGL010000461.1 coordinate 6,173, forward strand.
CGCAGTGGTGGTGGCGACACGTCTCCGAATGAGAACTCAGCTGCTTCACTTGACCCTAACAATCGCTCTACGTCGCTACAGCCGCGATCGACTCAGCCTGCGCAGTCGGGCTCGACTCAGGCACCGACGGCCCAACGATCGGCATCCTCCGCCACCCCGCGCGAGACCACCCCAGGTACGTCCAGTGTCCTTTCTGTCTGATTTTGCTAATTGGTATCTAGCTGGGAGCGGGCCTGTGCACCGTCTACGTCTGGTGCCCCACCTTGACCCGCTCGTCCGCACACTACATTTCGACCCAATCATTCGAGACGTCCACGCTGGGGGTTCTGTTCTCCGCATCGGGCGATTCACGGACCGCTCTGGTGTAGCTGGTACGTCTGCCTCGTTTAGCATTCGACCCCTGCTGATTCGCTCCTAGCTCCCAAGCAATCCGAATCCACCAAGATCGCGTTTCGGTCCAAGGTCGTGTCTCGTGCCCACGCGGAAGTTTGGTGCGCTCCGAACGGCAAGGTACGGACCTTTTTCGTGCATTACCCTCTTTGCTCACAATATTCTTAGTTTTTGATACGCGACACTCGCTCGTCCTCGGGTACATTCCTAAACCACACTCGCCTCTCCGCACCCAACGTCGAGTCTCGTCCGCAAGAACTGCACGACGGCGACATTATCCAGCTCGGAGTTGACTACCAAGGCGGTCACGAAGAAATCTACCGTTGCGTCAAAATCAGAGTTGAAGTCGGTCGCGAATGGCAGCGCGAGGCCAACGAATTCAAGTTGGTTCATTTCATTCCGTACACGTAGTTTTTCGCTCATGGAGCTTGTGACGTCACATTAGCACCGGCGCGCTGAAGCAGCTGCAGACGCTGCAGGGCAAAGACAAGGGACGGGCGAGCACGAGTGGCTCGGCTATCGCTGGTCCCAGCAACTCACGCAAGACCAGCGTCGCGGACTGTTGCATCTGTGAGTCTCGCGTTTCGTTTGGTTACGCGACCGGGCCGCGACGGTGATGTGATGGAATCGAGTTCCGTCATATACGACCCGTCTCGGTTGGCTATGATCTCATACTCGAGCTAGCGCTGACGTCTTGCTAGGCTTATTCCCCGTGGCGATCCTCCAAAGTCTGTTCATTGCCCCGTGCTCGCATTGTTTCCACTACAAGTGCATTCGACCCCTTCTCATCCAGTACGTCATATCCCCACACCCGCCAGTCGGACCCCGCTCATTCATCATTTCCCACCGTGGCTTCTCTTCTATTCCTCCCACGCCCCAGACACCATCCTGGCTTCTCATGCCCCCTGTGCCGCACATTTGCGGATCTCGAAGAAGACGTAGAAAAGGAATACGCCCCGAGCATCTATGCGCCTAGCGTGCACGAATCCGAGGGAGTCGCCGCGATTATGGGAGCGCTCGCTGGGAAAGACGGTGGGAGTGGGAGCGGATTCAGTCCCAGTCCAGCGGTGAGAGGCAAGGAATTGCCGGCCGTCCCCGCTGGAGACTCGACCTCGGCGTCTGGATCGGGAGCCGGAGCTTTCACGCCGTCGTCTGGAAGTAATCGGCCGTTGGAGGACGATGCGTCCACGAGGGAGTTGCGAGCGGAGATGGCGATTCACTCGGATGGAGGATCGACGCCACGCGGGTCGAGCGAGGACCTGCGTGCTGCCCAGCGAGGAATGGGAGAAAGCGCTGTGAGGTCGGAGCCGATGGCAATCGCAGTCCCAAGGACGCCGGAGCGCGAACGGGATATTCTCAATTCGTAAGTAGCCACTTGTCCGATCGCATGGGAGAGCTCGACTAATTTGGGTATATCAGCGCTACACCATTGAATCACCAGTTTTTGACTCTCACCGCGCTCCCAGGGGCACTTCCGTCCATCCCTTCTGTGGGCGATATCGGAGCGCTTAGGCGCGGGTCCGAGTATTCTTCGTCGGTCAATCTGGCTGCGGACGCAGCACCTCGCGAAACCTATGGAGATGGCGAGAGCGCACGATACCTCCTCCTTGACGGGGAAGATGATGGAGACGATGGAGACGACGACGATGACGAGCTTGTGGTTATTAACGGCATGAAGCGCATGAGCGTCCAGACCGAGACGGGCGCAGCTGGACCGAGCCGGGCGCGAGAGGCAGGCAAAGGCAGGGCCGTCACCGAGGACGAGGCGACTCCGGTGCCTGCATGAGGGGAAACTTCCTGGATCTCTCGACTCGCCGAGTTTTATATCCCTCCTCCACGCATCCCCCGCGCGCGTATCGCTGTATGCTTAGTGTTGTATCTGCCCCGTGCCCGAGGACGGCGGCCGAGATCGGATGAGTCGCTCTGTTTTGTTACGAGTTTTCGTTATGTTGTGCTATTTTGGATGAACGTACGCGGAATGTAATGATACCTCCCAGCGGAATAATGTATGTTTACGAATGAATTTTGCGAGGATACGTTATCTTAAATGGGCGCGTGGCTATGAATGGTGGCGCTAGGGTAGATGTCATAAGCATCGTGACGCAATTAGCACTTTGCGCAGTAACTCGACATCCATCCGTCCCGGTACTTGAATCCTGACATTGAGGCAGTGACTGCGAGTTTCTTATATACCACGCATAACGACCAAGCTACGCCAATAACCCCTTCACCACGCCGTCCTCACCTCTTCGAAGGATGTTCAAGTCGCGCCCCTCGGGCGGGATGCTCGGCTCCGTTGGAGCCAAAATCGCACATGCCTCGACCATCCCTGCTCTTGGAAACCCCGATTTGAGGACGTTGCAGGAGTTGATTACCGCCGAGAAGGGTGTTTTATTTAGGTGCGTTCTCATGTGGCTTTGCGAGCTAGCGTGAGCTAATTTAGATTGAGCGACGCGTAGTGTGCAGAAGCTTGCCGGTGACGTCGGAAGGGACGCGGAGATGTTGAAGAATTGGGGAATGGGTGAGGGGGACGACCTTGGCGTATGTCTTTATGCCTCCATCTCTCCCAAACGATTCACTAATTTATGATACAGGACGTTCTCGGCCATTCCACCAATCTCTTAGCGCATTTCTCTGCCGCCTTGACTCAATTCTCCACATACGAAGAACGCATACGTACTCTACTCAAATCGATTCGTTCTCGCGAAGAAGGGCTGGACGAGATGAAGAGACGAAAACGGTCAGTAGATGGCAAGGCCGACGCGGCGGATAAGAAATTAGCCAAGATGGGACCAGAGGTGAATTACGGGTACGCTACGTTCGGATGAGTCAAACTAATGGGGGTCGCATTGGCGTTTGTAGCATAAACAACGGATGGCGCAGGTCGAGTTATTGAACGAGCTCAAACAAGAGGGGAGGCAGCTAGAGATCGATATCTTGAAGGAGGAGGTGAGTGGTATACATCTATTTTTGGAGTTTGCCTAATGAGGGAACCTTGCATAGGCTGCGATTGGGGATTATAAACGTCGCACCACCCGCGAATTCATGGCGTTAAAGTTTAGCAGCATGTCCGAGCTCGCAGAGAAGATAACGGCAAGTGGACTTGAATTTAAACAAAATAACGTTATTCATCCAGTCGTACAGATTATTGGCGATTTGGGTAAACTCATGGTTGACGTACGTGCACTTTCATCTCTGATGGATAGTATTCTCACTATCCCAACAGGAAATACCTCTTCATACGACGCAACCGGGACACCCTCGTGCTCCATACACAGGTCGAGAAAAGACCTCTGAGTTGTCATCCGAAGCGACGCGCTGTATTGGCGAAGTTCGACTATCTCTACCCGACTTGCCAGAACCGACCTCCGCCCCTGCCACTGCGAACTACGATCCTTACAATGTGGGATACGACGTTGGTCAAGCTGCCGAACGTATAGATGGGTATCCCCAAGATACGTATGGAAGTACAGCGCCCGGTGCAGTGCCACACTCAGAGTTCGGGGAGACCCCTCGCCATGAGGGGAGTGCATTCTCCGCCGGATCGCTTCGTATCGGAGACGACGGATCGCGTATTGGGAACACCGGTAGTCAATTCGCGACTTTCCCTTCGTCGAGCCGTGGCCTAGGAGACGGTCTACCACCTCTTGGGACTCCCTCGCACACACAAGAGCCCACGTTCTCATCCAGCATCGCCGATGCTCTCGCGCACGACCCCAACTTCAACGTCCCAGACCCCGCTCCTCGAACCCCACCTCCTCACCAGCCATCCGTTCCCCAAGGGACATACGCACCACCTGCGGGACCGCCGCCCGGTGTCCAGGCCCACCCATCCGAGTCGTACTTCCAGCGTGCGCTACCTGATCATCCCCCTCCGGAGCAATCTTCGCCTTTCCCACCGCCAGCTATGGCGAATCCGTCGCCTTGGGCTAGTGCACCGTCGTCGCCCAACAAGGGTCGCCCGCTGCCGATCGTTCAGGCGCAACCACCTCAGCTCGAACAGATTTCGGGAACTGAATTGGCGTATGCGAGGGGGGAGCCCTCAAGCCCTCCCCGTCGGCCGTACCGACGACAAAACAGTGGGGAATTCAACTACCCTTACTCCGACAACGGTGAGTGAAACAACCTTTTCATCTCTGACCT
>JANWGL010000463.1:0-10486 GCA_025200755.1 Ceratobasidium sp. C01
GGTTAGTCTGCACTCACTGGTGCATACATATAACTGGCATGCATACTGTATCAAGTCCAGGCGCTCATACATGTATGTATCATCTGCCATTGGCTCATGTTGATATGTATCCTCTGGGGGTGATACGGAATCCCCACTGTGATACGGCCCATTTCGGTTTTTGCTGATGGAGCAATTCCTTCAGCTCGTGGAACGTGGCCAGGTCTTTTTCCAACTCAGTGAGGTCGGTTTGCGTCATAGTTGCCCCATGCGCTCGGAACATGAAGTTCATGAGCGCGAGGACCATCCGCCCTACCTCGGCACTTATGTCGCCCATCACTGCAGGTACAATCTGCGCCATCATTTGCTTACTCTAGCGTCCCGTCCACTGACTGACCCTGCTTACGCCCTTAGAAAAGTGTCGCATTCCCTCGGCCATCGGCATCGCGGTAAATCGCTTGTCTAGTGTCCGCGTCCCGACGAGAAACTTCATCCATCGAAGGAGGTGCGTTTTGAAGATTCCTTGGTACAGCTGATGGAGAAGGTCCGGCGTGAAGCAGGTGGCAAGGTTGACACAAGGTAAGTCACCCCACCATGGCCAGACCGGCTTCAGGTTGAGTTGCTTAAGCTCCGCGACGCTCTTGTGTAGGAAATATGCGCGCAATACGCCCAGCGTCTGCTCCCGATCACGCAGCTCTGCCTCTGTGTTTAGATCGCCACGCCCCTCCCATGTCATTTTGCAAACCGGACAGCTCCCCTCCGATGTACACGACTGAAGATTTTGCTCTGGCCAATCGGCAACGTACGCGGCGATTCGAGGAAAGACGCGGCATCGGCACCCGTCTGGGCACCACATCTCGACCCCCTTCTCCGACGCTTCTCTCAACGGCCCAAGTATTCACTCCATCGATCGGTGGATCAACTCGCTTTTCAGGTGTCGGCGCTCCTCATCGTCCTCGATATCCTCAAACGAGTCCATAGGTAAGTAACCCAGTAGAACCATAGCTCGTTTACTCGGTTTCCGCCGTATGTCCTTATCCACATTTGCTAACGATGCATACACAGGATAGACCTTCTGACCACCGGAAACCATCAACAATACTGTCGGGTCTGACGCGATAATCAGAGGCGCGAGAGTCGCCTTGCACTTCCCATCCCTCGCTAATGCCATCTGCTAACCGGTAAGTATTTTGCTGAAATAGTAGTATATTTGCTTACCTGCTCATTCCACCACCAATCACAGGTATTTGTGTTCCCGAAAACCCGTTCCACCTTTGCCAACGACGTCCAATTTCTCTCCGGTGCGTACTTGAAGTGATCCTTGAATTCTTCATTCGCGAACATATCTTCAATCACTTGAATGATACTACGCAACACCATATACTGCGGCCGCTGACGTTGTCCGTCGAGTATGTCGACATCGCTTATCTCAAATGGAGGGCCATGCGTAAGTTTATCAACGTCCGAGAGCAGCGCGTCGCTGCCACTCCACGGGGTTTGGTCTTTATACTAACAATTTGATTAATTAGCTATTTTGACCAGTCCACCCGCATTTGGGACTTACCATCCGACTTTTTAGATGCCTGTCTTTTGCGGCGTCGGTTAGGCCAGACCTCATCAGCAACTCGGCCACCTCAAAGTTCGCCAGGTTCGCCAGCGTTCCGCATTCCTTCATATATTCACAAAAATTAGGTGCGGGCGCCACTTCTTCTGATATGGGAGCCCCAGCTAACGGATCTGGGTAGTCTTCAATGTAAAGACCCCCTAGACGGCGCATTGGTCGACGCTCCGTACACTCTGGATCGAATGGTGGTGTGCGGGCTGACCTCGACGGCCCTGCTTCTGGTCCCGACGTTGGCGCCAACCCCGACCCCGGCGCTGGCGCCGATCCCGAACCAGAGCCCGGTCCCGAACCCGAACCCGACCCTGACGCTGCCGCCGACCCCAAGTCCAACTCCAAACCCAACCCTGACCCTGAGCCTGACGCGACGGGACGCGCCATGCCTTCGTCTGGAACCTCCTCAACTGTTGCCCTCTGCCGTTTGCGTTTCTTGGTCCCCCCATCCGAAAGCTGCCTCTCCGTTGCCTGCTTGAGTTTTTCGTGCTGAGCCGCAGTGCATCTTGGTGTGCTCTCGATATGTTGGCGCCGCGCGGAGTCGTCCGCAAATTCTTTTGAGCAGTAAAAACATAGCTTCGGGGGAATCGAGGTACGCGCAGATGATACAGACGACGTAGACGCGACTAACAGAGATGATTCAGACAATATGGACGTGAACGACAAGGCTCCTAGCCTCGGCCGCATCGAAATGGTATATCGCCCCATAGGTATTCGGTCTTAGAGCGATTGGGGATAATGTGAGAGGGAGAGACCCGAGGGAGTAAGCACGATTCAATTAATCTAGTGCAAGTCCAACAACTAATGTTCGGGTTTCAAACTCTTTCGGACTATTTTTTTGTTTTAGTTTTGCTTTGTTTGGCGATTCTCGAATGGACTGCTGAGCTATACTCGCCCGCGGGTATCCCACCCCCATATCTCTAGGTCGAGGGGCGAACGTCTGCGCGTATGCTTGGTTCTTCAGCTTGGAAGTAATAGTAAGGCCGAAGGGCGGCCTCGGAAGGTGGGGGACCGGGTTACCGGTCCCAAGGGGTCCTCAGAGTGGGTCATCGGGCATGGAACAGGTGTAACGGGCATGGTATAGACGTCTAACGAGTGAACATAGAGGGCCGCGCGGGCAACAGACAGTAAACGAGAGTGTTGGTGGTGGTGGTAAAAGCTAAGGGTCTGGTGGGTCATGTGACCCACCATTTCTCCCCCTTACACCCCCCCCTTCAGAACTCCCGTGGAGTTCTCAAACAGCAACAAAGATGAGAAGACCAAAGAATATAAACCAGAAGCAGAAATAGAAGTCAAGGGGGTGACCAATAATGATAGGGGAAAAAGTAATGAAAGAGATTAAACAGAAAAAATAAAATTAAAAATTCACTCAAAAAGCGAACATAAAACGAAGGGAAAGAACTCCCTGTATCCACAGGGAGTTTGGACAAGGAAAGACACCAGTGTACACTGGCACATGTATCCCAGGGTTTCTCCAGAGGTAAACCCTCCACAGAGATAGGAATGCAAGGGAATTAAAGCAAAGGAATGCACAAGGTTACTCCTTATAGCCAACCCTCCACAATCCTGCCCCCATAAGGGAATTACAACCAAGGAATGCACTTGGTAATAGGATACAACACCCCTGAACAGGGTGGCCAAGTACCAACAGGTGATACGAGAACAGGTGTTCAGCCAGTGGGCATCATGAACCAAGTTAATGCAGGATCATACTGCACCTGGGTTGAAAAAGAGTACCAGGCTAAGTTATAGCCCAGTTCTGCCCCAATTTGTTAGTTCCAGGTACTTAAAGTACCCAGGAAGGTATACCACCCATAGGGTGGCGACACAATAACCAAATTGGGAGCACAAGCGCAGAGTCGACTCGCACACTGTGTGCAAGTCAAATTAGCCATAGAGGGCCCTCTAACTCGCCCAAATGAGCAAGTAGCAGTAAAGATCCCCAGAGATGCAGGGACGTCAAGATATCCATCTCCTGAGGTGGTCAGGAGTCGAGGCGTTGAGATAAAGAGCTCATTTGACGCGCAGAAGCGTGCCGGTTCCAATGAGCCCTTCCACCGTGCGTTACGCGCGGAACTGAGGGAGGTACGGCCAAGATACCCGGGAATGCCAATCCCAGGAACAACAAACGCCCCCTCAAGCATTGTCGAGAGGGTATTGTGGACTAAAAGATAGCCCACACAATTGGGACGCATTACGCGCCTCGAATGAGTCATTAAGAAACCATCGACTCGCTCAACTGAGCAAGTAGTGAAGGAATTACCCGGAACTCCGGGACCAAGATCATAAATGCCTCCCACCACTGGGAGGGGGCAAAGGGAAGGGTGGAGTGGCTCATTCGATGCGCCCTGGTGCGCTGAATTAAATGAGCCATTGCGCTCTCCAATACTCGCCCAACTGGGCGAGCTATAAGGGAAATCCCCTGGTGTACCAACCCAGGGAGTATTGAGAGTCCCCTCCTGAGACGAAGGTGGGTCGCAACGGCCCAGGCAAGAGCTCGTTAGGTTAAGACGCCTCTTGCGCGTCAAACGAACCTCCGAGGGCAGTGTAACTCGCTCAGCTGAGCGAGTAATTAAGGATCTCCCTGGGTGGCAGGGATAATCAAGAAGTGCCTCCTCAAATACTGAGGAGGCCGAGGAAAACGCGCCGAGACCGCTCGTTTGATAGCCAGGACACAGGCGCATCAGGTGAGCATTCAACATCCGCAATACTCGCTCGATTGAGCGAGTAAATATAACAATAACTCCCGGGGCACCGGGGTTAAAAGAGGAGGCGCCTCCTAGCACTTGGAGGCGGCCAATACAAGAGCAGAGCGGCTTGTTCGATGCGCAAAGCGCGCCCGGTTTGAATGAGCTATTGCCCACCCCGCAGCTCGCCCGAACGAGCGAGCCAGGAAGGAAATCCTGGGGAAATAGTACCCCAGGGGTGAAACAGAACCCCCTCTTGCCCCAGTGAAGGGTTAAGGCAGCAAGCGAAGTGGCAGGTGGCGTGTTGGCGTGATGTCCGCGCCAATCAAGCCCCTGTTGCTGATCCCACTCGCCCAACTGGGCATGTAGTATCAAGTTCAAGTCCCAGTGGTCTGGGACATGATATGAGCTACCCCATGGCATGTAGGGGCGGCGTATGGGGCTCCATGAGGGCTCGCCAGGTAGAGTCGCTGCTCGCGCGTCAAACGAGCTACTGAGGGGCCCAAACCCTGCTAAAGTGGGCAAGTAATAGACTGGACAGTCAGCTAGACCGCCCAGGCCACACTGCCAATGTGGCCAGAGTGAGGTGGGTGCCTGGGGACACCCTGGGACTCCAGGGCTGCTCAGGTGGGTCAGGCGCAAGGGGAGCGCATCTAGAATGCGTACCAAGAGATCTGCCACCCCTGCATGATGGCAGGGGTGCTGAACGCGTCTCCAGAGACCTGGGGAACCCCAGGCCAACGTAGAGAATGTTGGAGTGCAGCCTTGGCGTTGCTGCAATGTTTGGGACATCCTGGGCGATGCTCCAGCATCGCTCAATGGCTGAGACGTGCATGAGCACGTCAAGTCAAGTGCATATGGGTCTCCAGGTCCCAGGGAGACGCTCTGAGTCCCCTCAGCTACTGAGGGGACGTTGACTAGAGGGCTAGGACGGCTCAATCGATAGCCAGGCTTTGGCTGCATTGACTGAGCTGCTAATACCGGCGATACCCACTCATTTGGATGAGTAAGGACTTGAGGAGCCTCTAGAGCCCTGGAGGTCGACCAAAAGCCACCTCCTGCGTCAAGGAGGCGGTGTATGGGCCCGTGTGACGGGTCGATAGGTAGGGACGCGGCGTGCGCGTCGAACGAGCCCCTGGGGCCATCGTAACTAGCCGAACTCGGCGAGTAGCAACAATTATGGTCCTGAGGGCCATATGGGCCACTATACCTTCGTGGTCCAGTAGGTAGTTGCGCCTGGGGTGGCCCTGTAGCTCCAGGGACGCATAAGTGGTCCAGGCGCATCAGATACGTGTCAAGGACACGTATCAAGCAGCTGAGTATGCCTGGGGGCTCCCAGGCATGTTGGGTGACTCCTGGGGACCTTTGTGACCTCCAGGACGATATAGATAACACCCTAATCCAGCACCTGAGGTGCTGCTCAAACCAGGGCGCTTGGGACGAGGCCAATGCATCGCCCTCTGGGAAGGGCGCATCCAAAGGCGCCCAGGACTGGGTGTCAACCTCCCTGGTACCTGGGGAGGATTTATGAACGTTAGTTGGTCCTGGGACTACCAGGACCAGTGGTGTGCCTCCTCCTTGAAGGTGGACAAGGCGAGGCGGCCTGTATATTGGCTTGGATGATACTGGCGCGTTGTACGCGTCAAATGAGCCCTTACAGCCGCAGCAACTCGCCCAACTGAGCAAGTACAAGTCAAAATGGCCTTTGGGGCCACTGGGGCCAGACGAGGCTAGCGCCTGGCGACATCCTGGTGTTCCAGGACGAAGTAAAGAGGCCAAACGCGCTGGATACAGCTCACTAGGCTCCAATAAGGCGATATAAGTCCCCTCATATAATGGGGGGACATTGAGGAGATGTCCAGGGTGGCCCAATCGATAGCCAGGCTTGAGCCGCATCGAATGAGCCGCTAATCCAGGCGGTACTCGCTCATTCGAGCAAGTAAGGGCTCGAGGATGCCCTGGAGGCGTTTGGTTCGACAAAAGGCCGCCTCCCTCATCGAGGAGGCGGCGTAGAGGCCTCTGTAGGGGGTCTATTGATAGGGGCGCAGCGTGCGCGTCGAACGAGCCCCCAAGGCCGTCGTAGCTCGCCGAACTCGGCGAGTAGCATCGAATCTGGTCCTCAGGACCACCTGGGTCACTCTGTGGTTGTGGCCCAGTATCTAGCTGCGCCTGGCGTGGCCCTGAAGCTCCAGGGACCCCCAAAGAGTCTAGGTGCAGCAGATACGCGTCCCAGACGCGTATCCAGTGATGGGGTACGCCTGGGGGCTCCCAGGTGTGTAAGTCGAGTCCTGAAGGCATTGGAAACCTCCAGGACGCTATGGTTGACGCCCAATAGCAGCACTTGCATCGCTGCATCAGCCAAGGTGCCTGAGACAATGCCAAGGCATTGCCCACTGCTTGAGACGCACCCAGACGCGCCCCATAGGTAGTATTATACTCCTTGGTACTCAAGGAGTATGTATGAGCGATAACCTGTCCTGGGGCTACCAGGACCAATGGATTGCCTCCTCCTTGGAGGTGGAGGAGGAAAGGCGGCTTGTAGAGAGGCCAGCCAGAGACCGACGCGGCGTACGCGTCGAACGAGCCCTCATGGCCGCCATAACTCACCCAAATGGGCGAGTAATAGCTCAAATGGCCTCCAGGACCACAGGGGCCTGTCAAGGCCAACTCCTGGCGACGTTCTGGCGTGCCAGGCGCAAGCACAGGTGCCAGGCACACAGGATACGTACCAGGGGTGCGTATTGACCTATGGTACGCTCCTACCATGTCGTAGGAGCAACAGGTGAGTCCTGGGCAGGCCAGGCAAGTCCAGAGGCAGCTCTGACGCTGCTGCGCCATGTGGGAGGTCCAGGACGACGCCTGAGTGTTGCCCATAGATGGAGGCGCGTCTAGACGCGTCGTCACAAGGGCTGTCACACACTGGGGTGCGTACAGCGTCGAATCCTGGGGTTGCAGCCAAGCGAGAGGCCACTGAGGCTCAAGCAACTCTGCTAAGCCCCCAGGCCCTTCCCTCCAAAAGAACTGAGGGTGGGGCGTCGGAAATGCAAAGGGAGGGGGTCCAATACCCCAGGACATTCCTGGGACCTGTTCCCGCATGTGGAACGCGAAGAAAACTGGGAATTCCGCCGAAAGATCGGCGGAAACGCGTTCAACAACGCTAGCCAAGGCTCGCATGAGGAAGCCAAGTAAAAAGAGCAATACCAACGCGTCCAAGACGCGCTGGGTGAGCAGACGGCGTGGTCTAGGACCACAGCAGGGCTGGTGGGCATTTGGCGAGGCCCAGGGCGCAGCAGTAGACGCGGTATCGCCCACACAAGGTGGGCTAATGCCTGGGCGCCACAGAGTTCGACCCAAAGGCACTGGGAGGCTCTCCCAGCGCCGTTTTCGGGCAAAAACAAGCCCAGGCGCGTCAGGTGTGACCCTTGGAAGGGCCACCATGTTGTTGGGGTCCCCAACGCCAATTAGCGACGCCTCAGCGCCGCTAATTCCCTTCTCCTCACCAGTAAACCCCGGGTAACCGGGGTTCAACAGCTCAGGCAGCTGTGGTTGCTCTCCACAGCCCATGCGCCCAGCTACTGGAGCTGGTGGCCTCGCAATGCTCGGGGGACACCCTGAGCTTGGCCTGAGCCCGGAAAACCGGACTGGTGTTGGGGCCACCATCACCTGAGGCACAATGTGCACCGGCTCAGCCGGTAGCACTTGCTCAGCCACACAATTGGCAGCACCCTGGGGTGCTGCCTTGGGACAAGGGGAGTGGGTGGGCCTGGTTGCTGGCCTCATCCTGTCCGTACGGGTGTGGTGAGGTTGAGTAGGTGGTCTGGTCACATGACCACCTGGTTGGGCCTCATGGCCGCGTAAAGCTATGCGGTCAAGGTGTTTCTGGCTCCTGTGGTGGGCAACAATAGCTGCCCACTTCTGGAGGCCCACTATGAGTGGGCTGGGGGTGTGGTGACTGCTTGGCAGCCACTGGGGATTGCTCACCGCCAACTGGCGGTTGGTAGTCAGGGTCCGCGTGCAGGACTTATCCTGCCGCGTAGCCTCCACAACCATTGTGGAGGCCATATGGTGGCTTTTCCGGGGCACATTGACTGTGTCCCGGGTGCTGCAATGGTATGTGTTAGCCCAATGACTTTTGGGTTTACTTACCGTTGTATAGTGTTCAAAAATATGTAAGGCCGAAGGGCGGCCTCGGAAGGTGGGGGACCGGGTTACCGGTCCCAAGGGGTCCTCAGAGTGGGTCATCGGGCATGGAACAGGTGTAACGGGCATGGTATAGACGTCTAACGAGTGAACATAGAGGGCCGCGCGGGCAACAGACAGTAAACGAGAGTGTTGGTGGTGGTGGTAAAAGCTAAGGGTCTGGTGGGTCATGTGACCCACCATTTCTCCCCCTTACAGTAATTTTGGCCACAAACCCTGAGCCCAATTGGGTAATATTAAAGTTAGTCCCTGATTTCGTGCCTGGGTGATTTCCCTCCTAACTAATTAATATTGTTAAGTTTGTGGCTCCCTACTACCTCATGATTCGGTGTTGCGCTGGCCGATCCTGTAACGACCCCGGTTCGGACTTCCATGCCACTCAACAGTTGTTTGAAGTGCCTGCCCGTTGCCAATTTTTCCTTATCTCCTGTAGACAATCCAATTCTGGTCTCTCGGTCGCGACTCTCGGTTGCCCTTGGCTTTTTTAGGTACTACCTCGCCGTTCATACCCTGCTCCGCAGCAGTCCAAAGAGCACCTGCCTGTCCGCCAAACCTTCCCTCGCTGCACCCCCTGTCTCTCTCTTTGGACATGGGCGGCATCATCCACGACACGTTCTTCTCTGTGGAATATTCTCTATTGCCTACCCCGTTTCACTTCCAGCCACGTTCACTATTGCCCATCTTGCGTCTGTCTGGGGAGCTCGGCCACCAACTTCATTTGGGGCACGACGCATTCACCAACCCCAGCCCGGACGATGCACGCTTTGCTCGCAACACATTCATCACGATGCGTTCTCCGTTTACTGCCTGTCGTATTTTCACGGTGTGTTCTCCATCGCACTCCTCCTACCTTCGAGCCTTTGACACCAACCATTACCGGCCTTGTTCATTTCATAGCACATTTATTTTCCTCATGCATTATTTGCAACACACCCTCCATCATTCGCCCCATTTCTTTGTTCGAGTCTAAAGTCTCCGATAGTCCCTCAGGCAAACAGATAATCGTTTGGGACACGTTCAACGTGACACATTCAACCTTTCATTTTCAAATGCTTGATCGCCGACTCTACTCCTGCCATGTTCATCTTCACGATATCTGCTCTGTCCTATGCCCTGTTCTTCTTGGTTCGAGTCTGTGGCACCCAACTGTCGCTCGGTTCAGTCCTTCATTTTCGAACGCTTGATCGCCAACTCCATTCCCGCCGCCTTCATCCCCACAACTATCCCCTGTCGCTCACCCCGTTTCTTTGCTGGGCCTATTGTCTCCGACTGTCCCTTGGGCGGACTGATAATCATTCACAGCGCGATTAGTGCAATACGTTAACTTTTGCCCATGCCTACTCCTTATTGGGGTCCTTGGAGGCCGACTCAAGGTCCAGCTTGTGGTCTAGGCTCTCATTATTCGACTTGACCAATTTAGGATGCATCTGTTGTCCCCTACGCAAGTCTCTGCCAGTCCTCGCCAGTCCTTGCCAGTCCTTGCCAGTCCTTGCCAGTCCTTGCTCGTCCTTGCTCGTCCTTGCCATTCCATCCCCTTCTGGAAAGCCCTTAAACATCTAGGGCTTCCTTTGCAGCCACACGTCAAATGTCAATTTCATCCCCTATTTTTTCATTCTCTGCTTGAGATGCCCAAGGCATAGATTTGAGATTAGCATATACCTGCTTGGATAACTTGATGATGTGCGTGCGCCATTGCATGCGCGACTCTTTTGCGTCCATGGTCACCCCTCGAAAAAATTCCGTGAACTCGTTTAGGTGCGTAATTACGACTGACATATTTCATTGAATTAGTGTATATGCACTGTCCTCGGCGTCACCATAAAACGAACTCCCTTCCTCGGCTCGAGAATTGAAATATATGCGGCGTTTTCTTTTCCTCTTTTGGGCAAACTCACTACTTGACACGCGAACAGCAATCAACGATCACGACACCTCAGCAAAAAAATGTGGGTGTGATTACAGTAGATTACATGTTATTACGCCATGGCCCTGTGACCCGACCCCC
>JANWGL010000465.1:0-21206 GCA_025200755.1 Ceratobasidium sp. C01
TTTCTGCGGTCACTAGTACAGGTATCTAGACTGTATGCTAGATATGTTTGAATTGGTGGCTCGTCTCATAGAATAGTTCGTTTGTCGCGCTCTCTATCTTACCTCCCAATTCAATTGTTTATAGACTACGTGTTATCGAACTTATATCCGGTACCAACTGGCCGTTCAGACAGATCGTGCTCGGGTTGTGGCTCGATCCGTTGGCATGCGGGCATCCCTTGAAACTCTCGCCCCTACTATTGGTGTCAATAATCTCGGAGACTTGAACATGTCGGGTAGAAATATAACGTCAGATACGAGCCTGCAGGGCGAACACTAGACCGATCTTGGTACAAGAGTGCTGAAATACATGTGCAAACAAGCCCCTATGATCCCACGTGACACACGGCTGTTGCCTTGTTCCTCCTTCCACCCCGCTCCACAGTTGGGTTGAGTATGCGCACGGGTGGTGATGACTGGGATGTGCTATTGTGATCTTTCTAGGATTACTAACCGGGTATTGACTGTGGTTGTCTGTCGCTTATGATGAGGCGGCTTCCTGGCCACTTGAACCTGGCGGAAACACTACCTGCGCTTTGCTAGGCTAAGGATTGCAATCTGGAGGAGGGGAGGTCTCTCTGGGTGATCCGGTTCTTGAAATCTTGCACAATCTCGTTACTTTTGGCAAATCCTATGGGTCTAGTGTAAAGGCGCTTGTACATGTTCTGCGACGAGCTCTTAGGTTCGGATTTAGTATGCGCCTCGAGAGGCGAAATATCTGTCTGTTCTTGCATTTCCCTTCGAGATGGGTGAAGTAGTTACTATCCGTGTCGTCTGCTGCTTCCTAGAACTCTCAGGGCTGTTTAGAACTGCTCTAAACATGATTGCTGACAACCTTCATTTGGATTTGACCTTATGATGTGTTATGAACTAGTGTTCAGCTGCAGCTTACTCGAGTACTGGTCGTGATCGTCTCGGCCGCAATTGATCAATCGACCTGGTTCATGTGCGGTCCTGATATCGCCTTGTTTGGCGGATAAACATTGCAATCGATCGATGCCACTCCATGATGACCCATGTCTTTACAAGAATAGGCCCTAGATTCGGTACTCTAGCTTCTTCAGCGACACATGGTATCCTGGCATGCCAAGTCGTGTTGTCTGACCCTTGTGTGGGGTGCTGACCACATAATTAAGCCTGCCATCCCCTAGATGCGTAACTTGCGAAACGTGCTCCATTCGCACAAAGTTTGAGTTGTGCTCAACCCCGTTCATCATTTAAACGGACTCTTACAATATCATAGAATGTTCGGCTTTAGTGTAGTGATGTTGTTCGCGACTGTCCCACTTGTCACACTTGCAACACAAATGTTGGCGGCGTCAGCGAGGTCAGCTCCAAGAAGCATCTCCCCTATTCTCGCTCTAAGTGGTCAATTAGCTATTTGGATTCTCTAGTTTATTTCACATTCAGTGTTTGACTCCTTCGACCGAGTGAATAGTCACGACGGGACGAAGGGGAACGGCGGCAATGTGCCGGGCTGAGCTAAGCTCCGCACCTGCGAGGCGATTATAATGATAAAAAAGGACCTTAAGTCCGGCTTAAGACACGCGTGGGATAGCAGAGCCAGCCCGCCCCGAATGGGCCAGGCCAGAACGCGGGTACGTTCAACGAGAGCGCGGGTGGGCAGGTCCGCCAAACCACGCGCCACAGACTTAACGGGTAGGACAAACGAGAAGAACTGCGAAACAGGTGCAAGGGCGAAACACGAGAGAGCCACACTGAGAGTGGATACACATGAGACTGAGAAAAACAACATAACAGACACGGATAGAAATAAAAATACAAAGTCCATTCCCACAACCACACAGACACAATAAAAACCGGAAAACCGGAAGTGGAAAGTGACATGGAAATCACAGAAACGAGCAGAGGAACGGAATCGGCACCTGAGACGAAGCTCGCACTACTTTTAAGAGTCAAACACGAGTAAATAAGCGGGAAAAGTGAAGTAAGACGAATATTGTCCTACGAAACAGAGAGTAGGGGGTGGGTAGCGAGAACGAACAATGCGCTTTCGTGAGAGAGAGAGAGAGGAGTAAATCGTACTCCGTCTCTATCCCATTCTCGTCAGTTTTTATGGGGGGTCTACGGGAACGCGCCCAAAGTAGGCACGGGCGTGCAACGGGTTTCCATCAACAATGAGCCACTATAACTACTAGACACACTCACTGCTGAACTGCATACGGTCGCACTGATGCCGTATATGCGCATCCGGAACCTGAAGAATCGGGAAATAAGTAACGAATACCTGGTAGACCAAGCCTTCCGGATTAGGGCAGTGCAGATTTGAAATTGGGAGAGGCAGTCAAACGTGAGCAAACGCAACTCTCTCTAGTGTCTCCAATTCATAGCCTCGTAAATTTGTAGGGCCATATTGGCCTCATTATGCACGCTGCCCGATAATGCATAGCAGAGTGTTATGTGTTATCTAGATATTTTAGTAGGTTTGTTAGCTGGAGGTGAGGGGCCGTATTTCAGAACGAGCGCGAAGCCCCATCGTGCCCTGGTCATATTTGCCAAATGGTTCGCCAGTCGGGACACTTGAAGTCCGAGCCCGAGGCTTGTAAGTATGGGCTTGCGTAGCTCAAGAATGATCGTGGCTGCTCGGCCGGCCGGCATCAACGGACACCGGGGGCGAAGTTCCGTGTGCGACTTGCGGGTAAATATTCCCGTAGACGGTTGCTCTCACAATCGCTCGGTGTTCAAGCATTGCTTGATTCGAACCGGTTTACTTGAGCGCCCAGATGATGACGACGCTAGCGTGCCGCCTACGGCGCCAGGACGCGCACGTACGCTAGATGAATGCATACGCTCTGCTCGATCCAGTTATAGTATCATAACCCTTCTCTCTTTTTCAATGTATAAAAGCCAGGGGTGCCCTTTGGATATATCACTATCACAACGCAATATGCATCCTCGCATAACATTGCTCACTGTTTTCCTCGCCTCATCCACAATCGTGCTAACCGCGCCTCCCGTGATTTACAGTCACTCTGGGTTGTCTTATACCGGTCTTCGCAACACAACCTCCGGCCAGGATTACTTCCTTGGTATCCCTTTCGCTGAACCACCTATTGGGCCGTTGCGCTTTAGGCCGCCCGTGCCGTGGTCCCCAAGTGATACTCTTGCGGTAAATGCAACAAGCAATGGCTTCAGTTGCGAACAGGCACTCCCTGGTTTCATTGACAACGCCGAATCAGAGGATTGCTTGACGCTAAACATTTGTAAGTTGACAAATCATTTGTTCTTGAGACCCGCATTACTTACTAGTGTGCAGGGAAACCAACGAATGTCACCGGAAAGATCCCGGTCATGGTTTGGATCTGTAAGTACTGATGAACTCAAGCCCGGAGACTAGCGTGGGATCACTGACCGTAGTTACCCCTAGTCGGAGGAGCATTTTACATTGGAGATATCCAACAGTATCCAGGGAACTTTCTTGTTGAGCGAGCTATGGAAATAGTGAGTTCAGCTCGTTAGTGGATCTAAAAGCTCGCGAGACTCACTCCCTTCGATTTTGGAAAGGGGAAGCCTGTTATATACGTTGCAATGAACTATCGACTAGGACTTTACGGATGTAAGTCGGGTTGTATGCGTCAAGTGTTGGTAGCGCTCATATGATTTTATTTTAGTCCCTCCCGGGCAAGCAGCTGCAGATGCTGGTGGAATCAACCTTGGGCTGAAGGACCAGCGACTCGCCCTAGAATGGGTTCAGAAGAATATTGGCTATTTCGGAGGCGACCCTAGCAAAGTCGGTGCTATCTCCAATGTAGGGCTGTGATAACATACTGATAAATCATGCTTAGGTAACACTCTTTGGGACGTCGGCAGGCGCAATAAGCGCGGTTTACCAGACCTTTTACAAAGGCGGGAATATTGGAGGCGCGTTTAGAGCAATGATTCTGTCATCCGGGTCGCCAACCACGTAGGTTTAGTCTTCCTCCGTTGAGCCATTACTCAGACAAACATAGGATCAATTTACCCAAGCCGAACGACACTGTATCGGAAACCGCGTTCAAGATGATTGCGAACGCGACCGGCTGCACGAATTCCTCTCAACCGTTCGAATGTGTGAGGAATGTTCCAGCCGATGTACTGAGTCAGGCGAACAAAGACATCATTAAGGTATGTGCTCCCTTACCTGTAACTGGTTTGTGCATGAGTGCTGAGCCTTATAGGTGGACCCATACTACACATCTCTTGGTCAAGCTCCAGTAATCTATGGAGCTGCCATTTACCCAAACGACGACTTCTTCCCAGATTCACCTCGAAACCTCTTGCATAAGAGTAAGTTTGCCAAGGTGCCTTTCATAAGTGGTGGTACGTAGTTCATTCTATTTCGACGCATTGCGTCCCTGACGTTCTACTTACAGACCAACTCGACGAGGGCCCAGTTTTTATCAACGGAACCTCCATCAACACCGAGCAGGACATCGTCAATTGGCTCGGCGCTCAGTTCCCAGGACTTAATATCGGAATCACCAACCTAACTCTAATTCAAGAAGCTCTTAAATATTATCCCGTCTCCCCAGCTGCTGGATCTCCTTATGGGACTGGGAACGAGACATTTGGATTAGGCGCTCAATATAAGCGCTTCGCAAGTTTCTTTGGAGATCTCGCATTCAATGTGAGCAGTTAATTACTTTTCGGAGCAAAATCACCCTAAAGCCCCTGCTCCTCAGGCTCCTCGTCGAGAATATCTTCGGCTGGCAAACAAACTTGGAATCAAATCATGGTGCGCATACATGCGCCGTGCCTGATTTATAAAACCCCATCGACTAATCCCTCACGTTTAGGTCATACATCTTGAGCCAGCCCGGACCAGGTTTTATACCACAATTCGGAGTAAGACATGGCGGAGATATACCATTTGTCATGCAGACGGCGAGTATTCTTGACCCGAACGCGTCCCCTGAAGTAGTGAATTTGGAACAAACCATCGGTGACTACTGGTACTAGTATCCTTTCCTCTGACTACCGCTATACACTCGCTAAAATATTCTCGGCAGGGTCAGTTTCGTGTACGACTTGGATCCGAATCCCAAGGCCCAGCCCAAACGTAAGTAGCTACTTCTTTATTCTCTATTATCTTCAAGCTACAGCTTTGCACATTTGTAGGACCATACTGGCCCCGTTATGGGACAAATAGCACGGCCCTCCAGCTGGTAGCCGCTAATGTTACAGCGTTCGAGGATTCGGCGAGGGCTCATGGGATTAATTTCCTCATCAATAACAACTTGTACGATTAGAGTACTGTAGCGCTGTGATGCATGTGGTTCAGTAATGAATGGCGGAGTGTTATGTGTTATCCAGATATTTTGTAAGTTTTTTGTGCGAGGGACTGCATTTCAGAACGAGCGCCAAGCCGTCGTGCCTGGCGCTTCAGGAGCGCGTGATTTCTTCACACTTCAACCCAACCCACCATCACCCTGCTAAATTTAGCAAAGAACGCCTCAAGAGTCTAGTCCTAGACGAGTGCTTGTGGTATCATTGACCCCGAGCTGTGTGCTTTCTGTGATTTTAAACTTGTTTGGCGCGAATGCGTGGTGCTCTCCTCTTGGTATCTGAATGGGCTTCAATTTTCTGCACCCGTCGACTCTCGGTGGGGTGCTCCAGTGGCCATGATCACCCCCAAGTCAAATCAATTGGCTCACCGAACGCAAATTCAACCATTACTGTAACTGCATCTCCAGAAGCTCTGGAGCGTCGGGCATCGGGTGGGCTACGCCGTCCGAAACGAGCAAGAAGTCATGCTGCGGACAACCTTTCCCGCGAGGAATGACAATGTCTTGTAGGATTACTTGATGCCCCTCATTTTCGTGGCTAGACATGAGGCCATCGAATCGTGTGATAAGGTTCTCCGCCATCGTATAAAGCAAGGAAGCGCTCATCCTATGCTCAACTACCATCCCAACACCCCACTATGCAATACTACACGAACGCCGCTTGGTGGCTCTCCACTGCGTGGCTAGCTTCCTGGATGTCTGATCCTTCACCTGTAGTTTATGATAGTTCTGGCCTGGGCTATGCAGGCCTTCGCAATACAACTTCCGGTCAAGACTACTTCTTGGGAATCCCTTTTGCTGAGCCTCCCGTTGGGCCATTACGTTTCAAATCGCCGGTGCCGTGGACTTCGAACACTACAGCCATCGTTGACGCAACCCGCGCCGGACACAGCTGCGAACAGGCAGCAGCAGGGGCCACCACGAATAGTGTATCAGAGGACTGCTTGACTCTCAACATCTGTAAGTATCGGTATGGCAAGAAAAACGTGGTAAACTTACCTTCCGAACAGGGAAACCCACGGATGTGACTGAAAAACTACCGGTAATGGTCTGGATATGTGAGTCAAAGGGACCTATGTCCGGAGCTTGAAGGGTTGACTGATCTGCGTTTTATTGTTAGATGGTGGTGGATTTTATGTAGGAGATATCCACCCGTACCCGGGCAACTTTCTCGTCGAGCGGTCCACCAAAATCGTCAGTTTTTACCCAGGTTCATGAGAGGCTACACCTTACTCTACTCGCGACCTACTAGGGGAAACCTGTGATTTATGTTGCAATGAACTACCGAGTTGGAATCTACGGGTGTAAGCCATCTGATGCGTTCTATGTTTGTTTGCTTCTCACCCTTCCTCTCTAGTTCCTCCAGGGCAAGCAGCAGCTGACGCGGGTGCCCTTAACCTCGGCCTTAAGGACCAGCGTCTTGCTCTCGAATGGATCCAGAAAAACATCGAATACTTTGGGGGCGACCCTAGCAAGGTTTATTCCTTTACGTTATATCGGAGACGGTTTAATAATCATACCGTGAACGAAGGTAATCCTCTTTGGCGAGTCCGCCGGCGCAGCTAGCGCGGGGTACCAATCACTCTACAAGGGCGGAGATATTGGAGGCGCATTTAGAGGAATGATTTTAGAATCTGCATCTCCTACTTCGTACGTTTTCCTGTTTTTTTTTTTTTATGAATCGCCGCGAAGCTGAGGCAAGTGTAGACTTCGTGCCCCCGAAGCCAACGACCCGGTGCGAGAGGCAACCTTTGAGTTTCTTGTCAACGCGACGGGTTGTGCAGATTCTTCGGATCTTTTCGAGTGCGTTCGGTTAGCGCCGTCTGAAGTTCTCAGTCAAGCAAACAGGGATGTTATCAAGGTTGGATCACTTTCCTCATCGCCGTTTCCAGCATTGATTCGGATACGGGCGGCACGTCGTAGCTGGAACCCTACTACCAAGGACCTGGCCAAGCCCCAACAACCTTTGGCGTAACTAGAGCACTAGGCGATGACTTTGTTACAGATCTGCCCACTGCGCTATTACGCGATGGCAAGTTTGCTAAAGTGCCGTTTATCAGCGGAGGTACGTGGCGGTTTCGGTGTGTAAAGCATTCGCTCTTATCCTTGTTTCAATAGCCCAGCTTGATGAGGGTACTCTCTTCGTTAATGGTACCTCGATCAACACCGACCAAGACATCATCAACTGGCTGACCGCTCGATTCCCCGGGCTTTACTTCGGCATAACTGATCTATCTGCTGTCCAGGAGCTGTTGAAGCATTATCCAACCGCTCTGGCGGCTGGTGCTCCCTATGGAACCGGCGACGAAAACTTCGGTCAAGGCACTCAGTTTAAGCGCTTCGCTAGTCTCTTTGGAGACCTTTTGCTCCAGGTAAGTCTTGTATACATTTACCGTACGAATTACTGTGAACACGCCTGCCAGGCCCCCCGTCGGCATCACCTGAGGGCGGCACACAAGTTCGGTGTCCCAGTCTGGTGCGCATACACTTACTTTTCGAGCCACTGGTCCCTTCTCACTTATTTATTTTAGGTCCTACATATTGAGCGAGAGAGTTCCAGGAATCCCGCCACAATTTGGGGTGCACCATGGGGGGGATATCCCATTCGTTTTTCAAAAGTTAAATATCGATGCCCCAGGCGTATCTGCTGACCTAGTCGAGCTCGAACACGCCATTGGAGATTATTGGTGCGCATCGTACAGTCTGTTTATATACATTTCATACTCACTCGTGATGCTTCCATAGGCTGAGCTTTGCATATAATCTGGACCCCAATCCAAAGAGAGAGCCCAAGCGTAAGTCGTGTTCACACCCCGCTCATCAAAAGCTTGTAAACGTAACTCTATTGCATTTCCAGAACCTTACTGGCCTCTTTATGGCGACGAAGCTAACGCCCTCGAGCTTCTCGCGTCGGGCATAACCACAATCAAGGACTCGGCGAGAGCTGAAGCAATGGACTTCATCCTCAATACTCCCAGTTTGTATCCGTGATCCGTTTTGTAATTATCCTTTCTGAAACCGCGTGGTGTTTTATCTTAAAAGAGTTCACTTAGTGATAGTTGTATTATGGTACATATCGTTGTGCGAGTTTTGCCCCAAATGACACCACAATCAAGCCCAGCGCCCGGGAGCTACGGGGTGAGATGCAGACAGTCCGCCGTCGACTGCAATATTTTGGCCGTTAACGAAGCTCGAATCATCTTATATGTACCGTCAGCAAGCAATCGAGCCGAATGACCACGATTTGACTTACCAGATGCCAAGAACAGAGCGGCGTTGGCGATCTAATCAAATAGGAGTATAAATATACCATCAAGAAATGGTTACTGCGTGCTTACCTCTTGGGGAAGGCCGAAACGTTTCAACGGAATGAGTTGGCCGATCTTGGCGCCCGCACCTTTTGCCCGTGCGTACTCGAAAGTAGCTGTCGTCATACCGGTCTAACACAAATAGATGAGGTGACGGGTTCGGGCTAGTTGAGGATTAGGATGTGTACCTCTATGAGACCAGGGCAAATAGTGTTCACACGAATGTTGGTAAACCCGAGTTGATGGGACGCAGTTTGGGCAAGAGAATTCACTCTAAAAGAGGGGGAGGAGGTAAGAAGAGTAATAATGAAGGTTCTATAATTCCGCTTACGCAGCTTTGCTTGCACTGTCTGTTTGGAGAAAGATTATTAGGTCCTCCTCCACATGAATGTAGTCAAGTACGTACAATCCATTGGCCCAGCGCCGGACCGAATCCCCGCAACGGACGCAGTGAGAATGATACTTCCGCTGCTATCTTTTTTGTCGGCTGATGTAACCTGCATCGCAGCCGAGCCGTGTTTGATCGCCAGGAAGCAGCTACGTCGGCCTAACCATTAGTTTCGAACCGGACTGGAGGTGGGGACACGTACGATAAAACGTTGACACGCATCATGTTCATAAACTTCTGCTCTGTCAGGTCGGTAAAGAATTCATTGCCAACGATGCCGGCCTAAACAGCAATAGAGTATGAGGTTCGCACGCTCGACCTCCTATTTTGTGACGTACGTTGGCAAAGAATACATCTAAGCGCCCCTCTTCTTTGATGGCTCGGTTGCAGATGTCAGATATAGCTTTCTCATCGGCGGCGTCCGCTTGTTGGGTGGTGACCTGGCAGAATGCTTAATGGGAACCCGTGAGACTACCTGCAGAAGATATATATACCTTCACATCCGGATAGTCCTTCTTTAGGGACTCTTGCAGGTTGGGTAGATTTTCGCCCGCGAAGTCAATCAGGTAGAGGTGACGAGCGCCTGGTAGGGTTAACGTAGAAGTCATGAGTACAAAGGCGACGATAGAATTTATATTTGCTAACCTTGGTGCGCAAATGAGAATGCCGTAGCCCGACTACACAGTACCCTAGTTAGCTCAGGCTATACGAGAAACTGAAGAGATTCAATTACCCAATGCCTTTCATCGACCCTACACCCGTAATGACGCATACTTTGCCCTTAAGTTTCCCCGCGCGGGGAGCGGTGGTGAGCTGCGATTGGATGGTTTGCAACCTATCAAGAGTCCGTCGGGCTTGCTCTTCTGGTGTACCTTTTGGTGGAGGTAACGCGGTAGGAGAAGAGAGCTTCGGCTTAGTAGGTGCGTCAGGCATGTTGATACAAAGCGTAGGTGAGTGGTGGGTGGTGGCAGGAAAGGTGAGGATCGGCTCGCCGGCTCTTCCGAGTAACCGAGTAGGACCCTGCTTCAAACAGGGTCTCGAACCCTGGGTTGCGGTCCTCTAATTTGCTCCGACCCTGGGTTGCGTGGCCTTCCGGCGTCAAAAAATCTTGGGACATACTATCTCAGCTTCAGAGAAGGCCGCATGAATCCCTCTGTTCGACGAACACCTTGTACCCCGAACTGAATAACCTGCCCAATGCCCCAAAACCAGATCTTACAACTCTGTCTAATTGCGTCGAAAGCCGCCGCGCGACATGGAGGGACGAAAAGCTTCAATTTAAGCATCCTGAAAGCTAATATCCTACGTTTTTCCGACTATTACACTACGACTGACTGCCGAAATGGATTGCGCCATGCACGGCATTGATAGGGCTACTCACGACGCAGCTGCCCGAGCCCGAGCCCGAGCTGCGTGACCTGACCCATGCAAGAAGAATCTTGCCTGCCGATTTGCCCGCCCTAATACGATGCACTGAACGGGATCTGCCTCTTTAATCAAGTATTACAATCTCTCAATAATCACCACACAAGCGCCGAAACAATCAGCATGCGTCAGTCCTCCGTGAACGTTGCCGGGCGTAATTGTGACCCCACAACAACGTCTATAAAAGCACTGTGTTTCCAACCCAAAACTTAAATCCCAACGTCCCAACTCCTCGATATGCGACAACCTACGGCACTGTATACTGGGCTCACTTTATGGCTCGCTTCGTTTGCATCAACTCTGGCTGCGCCTCCTGTCGTGTCAGGTCACTCTGGTCTATCGTATATTGGTCTACGTAACGCTACGTCTGGGCAAGACTACTTCATTGGTATCCCGTCTGCGAAGCCTCCCGTTGGGTCTCTGCGTTTCAAGCCACCAGTGCCTTGGTCTCCAGGCAATGTGAGCACAGTAAATGCCACACAAGCTGGGTACAGCTGTGAGCGGATAGTAGGATTCGGAACAAACCCAGTATCGGAAGATTGTTTGACTTTAAACATATGTGAGTGACAACGTATTAAATAATTACGAGGAGTACTGGGTTCACCGTTGGGTAGGGAAACCAACGAACGTGACAGGAAAGATTCCAGTAATGGTTTGGATATGTGAGAATTTCTGGGTTAGATTTTGCCACTTGGAATGGAGACTAATGGCATATTACGTTACATTAGATGGCGGAGCATTTTACACCGGCGACATCTACACCTATCCTGGTAATTTCTTCGTCGAGAGGGCTACCACGATAGTAAGCCTACCTCAACTTTTTACATTCCCCGACCAAACTCATGCAAAAATTGACAGGGGAAGCCTGTGATCTACGTCGCAATGAACTACCGGCTCGGATTTTACGGGTGTATGCCACGTTTCTCATCTTCAATTACTGTTCGCGGTCTGACCCTGCTTCAGTTCCATCAGGGAAAGCTGCAGGAGACGCGGGCGCGCTCAACCTTGGTCTGAAGGATCAACGACTCGCATTGGAATGGATCCAGAAGAACATTGGCTATTTCGGAGGCGACTCCCGCAAGGTAAGTATCTTCGAACTTATCTCTTCGATGTCACGATGACGAGCTCTACATAAGGTGACTATA
The DNA here is from genome assembly GCA_025200755.1 of Ceratobasidium sp. C01. Classification (NCBI taxonomy): domain Eukaryota; kingdom Fungi; phylum Basidiomycota; class Agaricomycetes; order Cantharellales; family Ceratobasidiaceae; genus Ceratobasidium; species Ceratobasidium sp. C01. The sequence continues at coordinate 11,591 of JANWGL010000465.1, forward strand.
TTCGGAGAGTCTGCTGGGTCTATGAGTGTAGCATACCAGTCTCTCTACAAAGGCGGAGATATTGGAGGGGCATTTAGCGGAATGATCCTAGAATCTGGGTCTGCAACCTCGTACGCCTATTGATGTGATCTGGCGTCGGCTACCGTTGATATTTCAACAGACTGGTTGTACCAAAGTTCGATGACCCCGTGAAAGAGGCAGGGTTTGCGTTCATCGCAAACGCAACTGGCTGCGCTGGCTCTTCGAAGCCCTTCGAGTGCGTGCGTAATGCCCCCGCCGATGTCCTGAGCCAAGCACACAAAGATTCCTTCACGGTACGAGCTCGCTAGTCTAGCATTATCGAATGATAGCGATTGATAAATTTAACTGTCAAGATTGATCCATATTACCACGGCGCTGCTCAAGCCCCAATCGCATTTGGCCCGACTAGAGCACCAGGAGATGATTTCTTCCCAGATGCACCGGTTAATCTTTTACACAAGGGCAAGTTCGCTAAAGTCCCGTTCATAAATGGAGGTACGTATAGCGGCTACCCAATAAAGCTCATGCCTTTGACGCGTTGTTCCGCACAGTCCAACTCGACGAAGCTACGCTTTTCATTAACGGAACGGCTATAAAGACCGAGCAAGACATTATTAACTGGATGACAGCTCGTCTTGTGGGACTATATCCTGGGATTAGCAACGTGACTCTGATTCAAGAGATACTCAAGTATTACCCTGTGTCCCCGGCTGCCGGGTCTCCCTATGGCACTGGTAATGAAACTTTTGGACAAGGTGCTCAATATAAGCGGTTTGCTAGTGTACAAGGGGACATTTCATTCCAGGTAAGCCGAACACAGTTGACATTAAACTCCGTAAATAACCTATTTGGTGCTAGGCACCCCATCGAGACCACCTTAGAACTGCAGCCAAGTTTGGAGTCAAAGCATGGTACGCATATACTCGCTTAATGTTTTCGTATACGAACCTCAGGCTTATTTCTATGCGTAGGTCATATATCATGAAGCAGCCAGGCCCTGACTTTGTGCCTATGCTTGGGGTGCGACATGGGGATGAAGCCCAATTTGTCATGCAAACTCTGCCCGTTCAAACTCCGGATGCATCTTCGGCTGTGGTAGACCTAGTCCACGCTATAGGAGATTACTGGTATGCAGGATGTCCGAAATCTACTCGCTTTCCACACTCATGAACCGATATCTAATAGGATCAATTTTGCATACTACCACGACCCTAACGGGAAACGCGATTTGAAACGTAAGCTTTGACTGCTATGTCCCTCTTCATGCCAGGCAGTAATGTCCGTATATAAACATAGGTCCCGATTGGCCAGTCTACGGCAGCAACGCGAATGCCCTTCAACTCCTTGCTTCTAACATTACCACAGTCAAGGACTCGGACAGGGCTTCAGCGATTGACTTTATTATCGCCAACACTCCTAACCTTTACAACTAAAAAATTGTCTATTTCGCAACATTTGTTTGGTTTCGTCAATGTAATATTTTGGTTCTAACCCTCCTTCATCGTGCGCTTGGCAGCTGTGGAAGCACCACGAGGATGGGCGCTTCCGCCGAGTCAATCGACTCAAAACCAACGCCAAGAACTTTGATGGCTTGCCAAGACAAATACAGCAGTGATCGATACGCCTTGCATTCAAGCACTAGCTCATCAGCGGGCAAGGATGGCCGCTAAAGCGCGCACTTCGGAGTATCGGGCATCGATATCCCGAAATGCGCAGGCTTGAGGTCTATGTTGGTACAACTCTCACGAAAAAAATACCAAACTAGCCTCATGGCCCAAGTGGTGTTACGTGGCTGTATGCCCCGCGCGTGTACAGTAGGCTGTGATTATCAACGGCCTTCCCCTTTTCGAATAGCGTTTTCTCTTGAGCGCTGAAGGCTGAACAGCGCTCAGTGCGACAATTACGGCGCTGGTGCGCCGAGCAGTCAATGGTGCAAGTAGGTACGTGCGTCTTTTCCAGGGGTATCACAGTCTCACCGAGCAGCATAAGAAGAGCTGCAGCTTCCAGGACGCAACCCCACAGCTCAATATGAAGCGGTACAACTCACTGTACGCCAGCCTCTCTCTTTTACTTGCTTTCTCGACATCGGTGCTAGCTGCACCTCCCGTGATATCTGATCACACCGGCCTGTCCTACGTTGGCCTTCGTAACACCACGTCTGGTGAAGACTACTTCCTCGGCATCCCGTTCGCTAAACCTCCCGTGGGGGCACTACGCTTCAAGCCTCCAGTGTCATGGCTAGCAGGTGACATTATCACCGTGAATGCGACTGGCTATGGAGATAGCTGTGAGCAAGCGATCGACGGGTTCTTGACAAATAGCATCTCAGAAGACTGTTTAACACTCAATATATGTAAGTTGTTCCGTTTTGAACGGGGTGTAGAAACTCACGGCTATGGTAGGGAAGCCAACACATGTTACCAAAAAGCTCCCAGTATTAGTATGGATATGTGGGTCGATATGCCGTTAGAAAATATCGCCGGCTAACTTTGTTACTAGATGGTGGAGGCTTTTATGCAGGGGACATTCAGTCGTATCCGGGCCATGCTCTCGTCGAGAGGTCGATTAAAATTGTGCGTATTATCTCAATCATCTGCCCTCGTATATTGACCCACCATTCATGGCCAGGGAAAGCCTGTGATCTATGTTGCGATGAACTACCGGCTCGGAGTCTATGGATGTGAGCCAAACCACATGCGCCAACCGTTAGTTCGTTTTCTGAAATTCCCTCTCTAGTCCCTCCTGGACAAGCAGCGGTAGACGCCGGCGCAGTTAATCTCGGTTTGAAAGACCAGCGCCTTGCTTTAGAGTGGGTACACAAGCATATTAGCTACTTCGGCGGGGACCCTAGCAAGGTAAAATAATCTTAGTTCTTGCCAGACAGCATGTAACTCATGGGCTTAACGCAGGTGACGATATTTGGAGAATCAGCTGGAGCTATAAGCGCGGGGTACCAGTCGTTCTACAAGGGCGGGAACAATGGAGGCGCATTTCGAGGAATGATCTTGGAATCTGGGTCTCCGACTTCGTGCGTGTACCTTATTTTGTGGCAACCCTTGTTAAAATTGTCCATAGGTTTTACTTACCCAAAACTGACGATCCAGTCAAGGAGACCGCGTTCAAGCTGATCGCAAACGCAACCGGCTGTATCGACGCATCTGACCCGTTCGAGTGTGTTCGAAACGCTCCTGCGGACGTTCTCAGGCAGGCAAATAAAGATACTATCAAGGTGAAGGCCTTTTTATATCTCTTGCGACTCGCAAATCTGATTGGGATATTGGTTCGTCAAGATCCAACCCCTTATGGTGCGCCCGGTCAAGCCCCCGTCATATATGGTCCAACCAGTGTGCCAAACGACGAGTTCCTCCCGGAGGCACCAACCACCCTCCTCCACACAGGCAAATTCGCCAAGGTTCCGTTCATTAGCGGAGGTAATTATGAATTCGTGGTCTTATCGATTACTCTATCTCGTCACTGACACTGCGTAATTTAGCTCAACTTGATGAAGGAACTCTATTTATCAACAGTTCGCTCATAAATACCGAGCAAGATATTATCAATTGGTTGGGTGCCGAGTTCCCAGGACTCAACATCGGGATTACCAACATGACTTTACTTCGGAAGTTGTTGAAATACTATCCTATCTCTCCGGCAGCCGGCTCTCCCTACGGGACCGGTAACGAGACGTTTGGCCAAGGCGCTCAATACAAACGATTTGCAAGTCTTATTGGAGACCTTCTTATTCAGGTGAGTCTCGTGTGCTAACTGATCTGCATATATATCAATATCAATTTGCTAGGCTCCCCGCCGAGACCACCTCCAAACCGCGACCAGCTTTGGGGTGAAATCGTGGTATGTACACTACCACCTGTTTCGTTTGTTATCGCTATAGGGACTCAGCTTATACTTTTATATAGGTCGTATATTGTGAAACAACCAGAGCCCACATTCGTGCCATTGTTCGGAGTCCGCCACGGAGGCGAGCTTCCGTTTGTGTTTCAGGCAATACCCGTTCTATATCCGAACGCGTCTTCAGCTGTAGTGGACTTGACGCATACTATCGGGGATTATTGGTGAGTGGGGTGCTTGGATTTGAGCTAATGCCTTACTCATGGAGTAACCTCTGATAGGATTAACTTTGCATACTACCTTGATCCTAATACAAAGAGTACGCCAAAAAGTAAGCCAGATTCACTTCGATCTCTATGATGTATTAACATGTTCGTAACCTCAGATCCCAAGTGGCCAGTGTATGGCAAGACGGCTACATCACTTCAGCTTCTTGCCTATAAGGTCACGACATTCAAAGACTCCGCGAGAAAAAAGGCTACGGATTTTATCATTGCTAACAGTCCCAATTTATATCTCTAAACTCTTAGCTGTTTTTGCTTGTTAATGTAGCTTGGCACAAAATTGAATTCCTATGATTGTTCGTGCATACGAATGGGGGCACTATAAGGCCCTTAGGACCTTGCAGTTGAACGCGAGCAGATTGCCGCCCAGCAAAATCCCGCTTCGCAAGGAGCGCTCCTGATGTCGAGGGTGGCTCTGGAGCGCTCCAGAGTGCGTGTGCGATTATATGCTATCCAAGGAGCGCTCCGAGGCATTCTTAGACCATATGTGGTTGCTCACGAGCACTCCTGAGCGCTTTAGAGACACCCTCGAGATCCGGAGCGCTCCCCCGCGAAGCGGGATTTTGCCGAGCGCGCATGATTGTGCCCTGAACGACCATGATAAAGACCTTGCCCCAGATACACAATCTAAGATTCCGACGTTTCAATCTCTCAAGATGCGACAACCCAATGGATTCCACGCCCGTCTCGTTGTATGGCTCGCTATACTAGCGCCGGCTCTGGCTGAGTCTCCCGTCATATCGAGCCGCTCTGGCCTATCTTGTATGGGTCTCCGATACGTCACCTCGGGACAGGATTATTTCCTTGGCATCCCGTATGCCAAGCCTCCTGTTGGGGCGTTGCGTTTCAAGCCACCAGTACCATGGTCTCCCGGCAACGCGATTATCGTAAACGCCACTCAGGCCGGTTACAGTTGCGAGAAAGCTACAGAAAGTCGGACAACGAATAGGGCAGCAGAAGACTGCTTGACTTTGAACATATGTAAGTGTTATGTATCCAAGACTCTAAGAGAACATCGAGCTCAATATGAGATAGGGAAACCAACAAACGTGACGGGGAAGCTCCTAGTAATGGTTTGGATATGTGAGTGCCTCCGGGTAGGAATAAGCAGCTCGGTTTGGCAAGTAATAATATCTTCGTGTCAATTAGATGGAGCAGCCTTTCATAGCGGTGACATCTATTCCTTTCCCGGTAACTTTTTCGTTGAGCGGGCTACTACGATAGCAAGCATTTCCTAGTTTTTGCTCATTTGAACCCAACTTATACGCAGGCATTGTAGGGAAAGCCTGTGATCTACGTCGCGATGAACTATAGAGTCGGACTTTACGGATGTATGTGCTGCTTCGTGTGTTCAACTCCCGTCCACTGTCTAACTCCGGTTCAGTTCCACCCGGGCAAGCTGCTGCTGACGCGGGTGCACTCAACCTTGGCCTGAAAGACCAACGACTCGCCTTGAAATGGGTCCAGAAGAACATAGGCTACTTTGGAGGCAGCTCTGGCAAAGTAAGTCCATCTGAGTATCCAATTGATAGGTTGGTAACCTCCACATAGGTGACCGTCTTCGGAGAGTCTGCTGGATCCATAAGCATAGCATACCAGACCCTATACAAAGGCGAGAAACCCCAAAACCTGTTTAGAGGAATGATCCTAGAATCTGGGTTCGCTACTTCGTGCGTTGGCCTCGCCATTTGATGCTAGCTACTGTTGAACTTTGGGCAGAGTGGCCGCGCCTAGGTCCGACGATCCAGTGAAAGAGGCTGCGTTTACATTCATCGTAAACGCAACTGGCTGCACTGACTCTCCCAACTCCTTTGAGTGTGTGCGTAGCGCTCCCGCTGAGGTCCTGAGCCAGGCGAATAAAAACGCCATCATAGTGCGAGCTCACTGATTTCCTATTGCCGAACAGTCATGACTAATTAGTTAAATCGTCAAGGTCGATCCATACTACCGTGGTGTCTTCCAAGGTCCAGTCATATATGGCCCAACTAGAGCGCCGGGCGACGATTTCTTACCAGATGCGCCAGTCAAGCTACTACATACGGGCAGATTCGCCAAAGTTCCATTTATCGCTGGAAGTGCGTATCAGTTTCAATCTCACCATAGGATCTGCCCTTGACACGTTTCTTCTTGTGAAGCTCAACTCGATGAAGGCACTCTCTTCGGCAATGGAACATCTATGAAAACTGAACAGGACATTGTCGCATGGTTGACCGCTCACTTCCCTGGGTTATACCCAGATATCAGCAATATGACTCTCATTAAAAAGCTACTTGAATACTACCCCGTATCCCCCGCTGCTGGGTCTCCCTATGGAACTGGTGATGAAACATTTGGACTAGGTGCTCAGTATAAGCGGTTCTCAAGTGTATTAGGAGACATTGCCTTTCAGGTGAGATAATCACAGTCAATGTCATAATGTACAAGTACAACTAAAACGAGTTGACTATAGGCTCCCCGCCGAGACCTTCTTCGGACAGCGGCCAAGTTTGGATTCAATGCATGGTGCGCATATACCCACTTTTATGTCTGTATATGAGGACTGAATGACTAATTTTTCTCGGCAGGACGTATATTATGAAACAACGCCCACCTTCCTATCCGCTGTTCCTTGGAGTAGCGCACGGAGGAGAAATTTCATTTGTCTTGCAGGGGTTGCCCGTTCTAGCTCCGGATACACCTCAGGATCAGATAGAGCTAGTACATACAATGGGGGACTACTGGTATGTGGAGCGTACCATTTCCTACTCTCCAGGTTCATCATGTATAAACACCTCGATAGGCTCAATTTTGCATACTACAGTACCTTAACCCTAATGGGAAAAGCGATTCAGAACGTAAGTTATGGCCCCCACACCCCTACCAGGCAATAATGGCTGAACGTAAATGCAGGTCCCAATTGGCCAACCTACGGCAGCGAAGCGACTTCCCTCCAACTCCTTGCTTCCAACATAACCACGTTCAAGGACTCGGACAGGGCTTCAGCTATAGACTTTATCATTGCCAACACTCATAACCTCTATAGTTGAAGTAGAGCTTGTGTTTTAATATTTATTGATCCCGCCAACGTTCTGTTGTATCGTGATGTAAGTTTGCGTCGCCGTGAGCCATATGGTCGCCAGAAGCACCATGGAAATGGGCGCTTCCTGATCCATCCGTCCGAGGCGAGCGCTGAACACCTTGATCGTCCCGGTCATCTTCCCTGTTGGCCGAACCTCGAAGAAAACACCGATAATAATGACGTACTGCGCATTGTATCCGACAATGGAGCACAGCTCCTCGGGGTGTTTTGTCAGCGGCGAGAGAAGGCCGCTGAAGCGCGCATTGGGGAGTATCGGGCTTCGGCACATCGAAATCCGTCAAGAGCATGTCAGCACGACACCCACGAACGTCTTAAACTAGCCCTAAAGCCCTATCGGCACAGCCAATTTTGGTATAATCGTATGCCTCGTGCATGTGGACCAGCGTCGTCAACGGCCAGCAGCCCGGTACCGCTTTTCGAAATGCGTTTTCTTCTCGGCGTCGGATATTAAACAGTGCTCGGCGTGACAGTTACGACCCCAGTGCGCCGAGCCGTTACTGACGCGCAGTTAGATGCATGAGTCTTCTCCAGAGGTATTACAGCCTCGCGAGGCGGAATAAAAGAGCAGCGAAATCCAGCAAGTAATCTCACAGCTCAACATGAAGCGCTACAACTCACTATACGCCGGCCTTAGCCTCTTGCTCACCTCTTCGACGTCTGTGTTAGCCACACCGCCCGTAATAACTGATCATTCCGGTCTATCTTATGTTGGCCTTCGCAATACTACGTCTGGCGAAGACTACTTCCTTGGCATTCCATTCGCTAAACCCCCCTTGGGGGAACTCCGCTTCAGGCCTCCAGTGCCATGGTCGGCGGGAGACATCGCCACTGTGAACGCGACCCGCGATGGGGACAGCTGTGAGCAAGCAATAGACGGATTTTTGACAAATAGTATATCGGAAGACTGTTTGACGCTCAATATATGTGAGTTATTCCGTGTTGAGCGAAGCATAGGAAACTCATGACTATGATAGGGAAGCCAACGAATGTTACCGAGAAGCTTCCCGTGTTGGTTTGGATATGTGAGTCGGGCTGATGCTAAAACTGCCGGGGGATACAGCTGCTGAACATTTATGTTGTTAGACGGTGGAGGCTTTTATGCAGGAGACATTCAATCGTACCCAGGCAATGCTCTCGTCGAGAGGTCCATTAAGATCGTATGTAATCTCTTAACTGTCTGTACTCATGAGCTCTATATTTATTTGCCACCCATGATTACCCAGGGAAAGCCTGTGATATACGTTGCGATGAACTACCGGCTCGGAATTTATGGATGTAAGTCAGACTATATGCGCCTAGCATCCGCTCGCTTTCTGAACTTTCTCCTTCAGTTCTTCCCGGACAAGCAGCGGCAGATGCAGGCGCAGTTAATCTCGGTTTAAAGGACCAGAGGCTTGCTCTAGAATGGGTCCAAAAGCATATCAACTACTTTGGCGGGGACCCCAGCAAAGTAAAACATCCCTAGTTCAGGTCGTACTACAATTAACTGATACGCCAAACGCAGGTGACAATATTCGGAGAGTCTGCTGGGGCCTTTAGCGCAGGATATCAGTCGTTTTATAAGGGCGGAAACAATGGCGGCGCATTTAGGGGGATGATCCTGGAATCTGGGTCTCCGACTTCGTGAGTCCACTGTACTTTGTCTTAACCTCACTAAATCATCCACAGGTTTCGCTTGACCAAGCCCAATGACCCAGTCAAAGAGACCGCTTTCAATCTGATCAAAAATGCGACCGGCTGTAGTGACGCATCTGACTCGTTCGAGTGCGTTCGAAACGCTCCTGTTGTTGTTCTCAAACAAACAAACAAGGACATCGTCAAGGTAAGGGGTTTTTTATTATTATTACCGCAGCTCCCAAATCTGATAGAAACACAAAGCTTCAACCGCCGTATGGTGCACCCGCTCAAACTCCTCTTGTATATGGGCCGAGCATTGTGCCAGAGGATGATTTCCTGCCAGAGGCCCCAGCCACTCTCCTCCGCAAAGGCAAATTTGCCAAAGTTCCGTTCATTAGCGGAGGTAACTACTAACTCGTGATCCTATTGTGTCGTCTGCCTCACCTTCAACATTGCTCAATCTAGCTCAACTCGACGAAGGTACCCTGTTTTTCAACGGCTCGCTTATAAATACCGAGCAAGATATTATCAACTGGTTGGGTGCCGACTTCCCAGGGCTCGACATTGGGATCACGAACGTGACCTTGCTTCAAGAGTTGCTTCAACACTACCCCGTCTCCCCAGCGGCTGGCTCCCCCTATGGTACTGGTAACGAAACCTTTGGCCAAGGTGCTCAGTTCAAACGGTTCGCAAGCGTTTACGGAGACCTTCTTATTCAGGTGAGTCTTGTGTCCCAACTGACACGTATATATTTTAATAACTATAT
>JANWGL010000466.1:703-26394 GCA_025200755.1 Ceratobasidium sp. C01
GAACGCTCGGCGTGACACCCCGCATCCATCGCTTCGTTTTTCCCTCGCCAAGGCGACACCGGCCACCGTCTACGCTGGTCCCCACCCCGGCAACGCGCTGCCAGATGAGCATTTGATAGGCGCGCCTGACCGTCCACCCTATCTACTTATCCGTCCCGCGCCCGGCGTCTATCCTCGTTGAGACCAAACGTGTCCCAGCCTGGCTCTGGCCCTCACCACCCACGAGCCGAACAGCGCCGTGTCTGGCTTCTCCTCATCTCCGTCACCGTCGTCACACTGGTTCCGCTCTCCGTTCACCGAAGCATCTGCTCGGAGCCTTCCATTGCGGGGTTGCCAGCCCGGCGCTCCCACTTCCACGCCCATCGCTCGTACCTGCGTGACCGCTGGGCCTCATTGTCTGGTGTCTGGACCCCACGCCCTCGACGCAGGGCTCGGGTCACACACGTGATACGATTCCCCGACGCACGGACCGGCCAAAACCGCTCATCCTCCCTCTGCACCATTTCACTTTGCACATCATGTACCGCTCATCTAAAGGCACCACACGACTAAGAAACATGATTCCCAAGTCTGCTCGCTGTCTGACGCTTGGGGTGCTCACGAGGCCGTGTGCTCCAGAACGTCGCCACCCGTGACCAACCCCAAAACCGCGCGGAAGAACCCATCTGGCAGCCCTGAAGCCCATCCTTCCGACGTCATCCGTCGTGTCCACACTGCCAGCTCATCACCGTCCGGCTCTGTATCGGCGCCCAGCGCCATCGCTCGGCCGACTTATTTTCGGAGTGTCTTGGCATTGTGCGACCCATGTGCTCAAGTCGGACCTTCGCTGGATTGTTGAGAGCGCATCTATGAAAGGAGGTACGGCTGCCTTTGGGAGTGTGCCCGAGGTGGAGAATCGTCGTTGAAGGCGAACGTCGAATGATAAAACGGTAATTTCCTCGTTGGAGGAGGGTTAGCTATACCTGGTCTAACGTTTAATAAAATACCATAAATGACATTGATACTCAGGGGGCTGGGTGGGCGTTTTAGGTGAGTGTATGCGCTGCGCTGTGTGTCATTACTGGCAGGGGGCGAGGTGCAAACTGCCAGAAGAAGTTAGCCCGTGAGGAGCACTGTATTCGACCTACCGGCCGCGTTGTCACTAGCGAGTTACGGATAGCTGCATGAAGCTAGAAATGGTGGTGTGGTGTGTGAACTCCGAATCTATTCAGATTTTGCGCAGAAGCTCGGAGATGTAGTGGCCCGATGTTAAGATATGAATGAATACAGAGCAAGATCTCGGGCCAAGCTGATGAGGAGCGGCGCACAGGCGTGTAATGTGGCGCATCGTGAAATGGGTGGGCGGTTGGCAGTGTGTGACTCGCCACCCCGATTGGACATATGAGCAACACTGCTGTGGGATATTCGCTATCGCTTGCTTTGACTGTCCAGCGTTGTCGTAGCCAAGTACGCGACTGATAGGTTCAGACGATTGATAGTTCAAACAACCACTAGAGGATATGTAAATATCCGACGGTGAGCATCGCGTGGTAGGCTGTCAAGCTAGGAAGCAAGCTTCCAAATGTATCTTGTAATAAATTAGAAGCAGAAGAACTAAATAGGATGCCTTTTAAAGGTGGTACCGTAGTTCAGCATTGACATTAACGTACAAGTGCCGAAGAAAGTCAACGATCCAAGTTCTACCGACGAACCCCAGAGAGATCCAAATATATCGATCAAAAGGCAATCGATCTAAAATAACCTTCAAGCTGACAACCAAAGAGTCAGAGAGCTCACCGAGCTTGAAAATTGATTCAGAGCTCGCGTTTTCAGCTTCAGTTTGGCCCCGCTTGTCACTCTCACGTGACACCCGGACCGTGCTGCTGATCTCGCTTGACTGACGCCGGGCCTGGTTGCCAGCACCGTTCATCCATCTCGGCGCTCGGAGGATTGAGCTAAATTCAACCCACTGCTGAACATCAAGATCACGCATCATGTTCTACATAATGATTCAACTTCTTGGAATTTCTTGCCACGTATCAAGTGCTCTCGCTTGGCTAGACTGCTTCTCTTATCATAGTACTAAGAGCTTAATTGTCTCTAACGACCCTCTTGGTCTAGCGACGGCCCGCTTGGCGTGTGTAAAAATTAAGCCGGACCGTGTTTTGAGAATGGTAGAAAAGGCTGGAGTTATTGCGTAGGATGGGCCCGGCGTGGTATCCACTCTCTTCTTTGAACTCGAATACAGTATGGGAAACGCTGGATCTGGTCTTGCTTCGCGCTCTGTCCATGAGGCCATTCAGAAACGGGCCACAGCTCTCTATGTCTCGCCTTCTGGGAGTGATTCTGCTGCTGGGACTCTAGCTGCGCCGTTCCTGACTATCCAAAAGGCTGTCAATACGTGTGTATTCATAGATTTGAAAATGGATTGTATACGGTGGCTGAAGTGCTGAGTGTAGTGCCGTGGCGGGGGATACGATCTACCTCCGAGCCGGGACGTATGCTTTGACTACGAATATCCAGATTACCAAGGCTGGGACGGCGAGTGCCCCATATACGATGACGAACTATCAGTCGGAGAAGGTCATTATCGACGGAGAGGCTCTGCCTTAGTGAGTTTAATTGGTACTTGAAGTGGTCGCTTGAGAACTGACGGGGATCCAGTACCCCCGCAGACCTGGGAGGCAGCATCCCCGAGACGTCCCGCGGAACGATTCATATAACATCTGGAGGTGCCTATTGGCGGTTTATTGGTTTTGAGTAGGCCTTCTTTGTATCTATGTCTAAGACAATGATGCTAACGCTCCACTGGTTAGGGTCATCAACGGACCGTATGGTATTTACTCGTATGTCTTAAATAAAAACCCGCCTTGACCCAATCTGACTGTCATTTCATCCGAAAAGCCGGGATGCATCCAACAACTACTTCGAGCGACTCAGCACCCACGACAACTACGAAACCGGCATGCAGATCCAAGGTATGCAGGCCCGACGCTGAGTATTACTACCGCTCAATAATGTGCTTCAGGTGCGGCGAGCAACAACATCATTGTCAATCTCGACAGCTACAACAACCGTGACCCCCGTAAGAATGGCGAGAGCGCCGACGGTATTGGTATCAAGGAGGGCTCTGGAACTGGAAACGTGATCAGGGGGTCGCGGTTCTGGAACAACGTCGATGACGGCCTTGATTTCTGGTATGTTATAACCGCCAAAGTAGACCCAGTAATTGGCGTGCTGATTTATTTGTGTAGGGAGTTCTTGTCGCCTGTCACCGTTGAACACTGCTACTCTTGGGGCAATGGTTTCAACCGGTACGCCTACAATCGGTGATTTGATTGCTTAAGTACTAATTTGAGAGACAGTTGGGGTTTCACCGACTTTGCTGGCGATGGCAATGGCTTTAAGCTCGGTGGTGGTGCTACCGACACCGCGGTTGCTCACGCCGTGTCAAACAGCATTGGTAAATCTTGATTCAAGGCCGTTAGAGAAGGTGTAGGGCTGATGTAACTGTTTAAATAGCCTGGAACAACGCCGCTGGAGGATTCATCGACAACACCCAGCCAGGAAACATGGCTATCTCGCGCAACACTGCCTGGAACAACATCGGTGGTACCGGCTTCGATTTCCAGGATTCTACTCCTACCATTAGCGGAAACGTACGTATCCCGCGCCCTTTGGCTCGTAGCGTTGCTAGACGGCTAACCTGATATTGGGGTGGTGTATAGATTGCTGTGTTGAACAAAGTCAACTACCTCTTGAGCACTGCTACCTCGAGCGGTAACTCGTGGCAGTCGGGCACCTGGAGCAACTCTTCGTTCAAGAGCATTGATTCTTCCACTCTCACGGGTGCTCGTTCCTCCACCGGGGCTATCGTCGCCTCCAACTTCTTGCTTCCTACGTCGGGTGCTGCTATCGGTGCCACCTATGCTTAAAGGAGGGGTAGATCTAGTCGCAATTATCCGGGCTGTATGCTAGATATATGTTTGAATTGGCGGCTCGTCTCATAGGATAGTTCGTTTGTCGTGCTCTCTATATTACCTCCCAATTCAATTGTTTATAGACGACGTGTTATCGTACTTATATCCGGTCCCAACCGGTCGTTCACTTAGATCGTGCTCGCATTGTGGCTCGATCCGTTGACATACGGGCATCCCTTGAAACTCTCGCCCCTACTATTAGTTTCAATAACTTCGGATATTTGAACATGTCGGGTATGTGCCAGAAATATAACGTCAGATACGAGCCTGCAGGGCGAACACTAGGCCGATCTTAGTGCAAGAGTGCTGAAATACATGTGCAAACAAGCCCCTATGATCCCACGTGACAAGCGGCTGTTGCCTTGCTCCTCCTTCCACCTCGCTCCACTGTTGGATTGAGTATACGCACGCGTTGTGGTGACTAGAATGCGCTATTGGGATCTCCCTAGGATTGCTAACTGGATGTCGACTATGGTTGTCTATCGCTTATCATGAGGCGACCTCCTAGCCACTTGAACCAGGCGGAAACACTGCCTGCGCTTGGCGAGACTACGGATTGCAATCTGGAGGGGGGGGGGGTCTTTCTGGGTGATCCGGTTCTTGAATTCTTGTACAATCTCGTTACTTTTGGCAAATGCTATGGGTCCGGTGTGAAGGCGCTTCCACATGTTCTGCGACGAGCTTTCGGGTTGGGATTTAGTATGCGCCTCGACAGGCGAAATATCTGTCCGTTCTTGCGTTTCTTTTCGAGATGGATGAAGTAGTTACTATCCGTGTCGTCTGCTACTTCCTAGAACTCTCAGGGCTGTTTAGAACTGCTCTTAACACGATTGCTGACAACCTACATTTGGATTTGACCTTATGCTGTATTATGAACTAGTGTCCAGCTGCAGCTTACTCGAGTACTTGTCGTGACCGTCTCGGCCGCCATTGATCAATCGACCTGGTTCATGTGCGATCCTGATATCGCCTTGTTTGGCGGATAAGCGTTGCGATCGATCGATGCCAGTCCGTGATGACCCATATCTTTATAAGAATAGGCCCTGGATTCGGTACTCTAGCTTCTTCAGCGACACATGGTGTCCTGGCATGCCAAGTCGTATTGTCTGACCTTTGTGTGGGGTGCTGACCATATAATTAAGCCTGCCATCCTCCAGATGGGCAACTTGCGAAACGTTCTCCACTCGCACAAAGTTTGAGTTGTGCTCAACCCCGTTCATCATTTAAATGGACTCTTATAATATCATGGAATGTTCGGCTTTAGCGTAGTGATGTTATTCGCCACTGTCCCACTTGTCGCACTTACCACACAAATGTTGGCGGCGTCAGCGAGATCAGCTCCAAGAGGCATCTCCCCTATTCTCGCTTTAAGTGGTCAATTAGTTATTTGGTTTCTCTAGTTTATTTCACATTCAGTGTTCGAGTGAATAGTCACGACGGGACGAAGGGGAACGGCGGCAATGTGCCAGGCTGAGCTAAGCTCCGCACCTGCGAGGCAATTGTGATGATAAAAAAGGACCTTAAGTCCGGCTTAAGACACGCGTGGGGTAGCGGGGCCAGGCCAAAACGCGAGTACATTCATCGAGAGCGCGGGCGGGCGGGTCTGCCAAACCGCGCGCCACAGACTTAACGGGTAGAACAAACGAGAAGGGCTACGAAACAGGTGCAGGGGCGAAACATGAGAGAGCGAAACTGAGAGGAGATACACACGAGACTGAGAAGAACAATACAACACACACGGGTAGAAATAAAAATACAAAGTCCATTCCCTATAACCACACTGACACAATAGAAACCGGAAAACCGGGGGTGAAAAGCGACATGGAAATCACAGAAACGAGCAGAGGAACGGAATCGGCACTTGAGACGAAGCTCGCACCACTATTAAGAGTCAAATACGAGTAAATAAGCGGGAAAGTGAAACAAGACGAATATCGTCCTACGAAACAGGGAGTGGTGGGTGGGTAGCGAGAAGGAACGCGCGTAAGCGATCATTCGATAAGCTAAACGTGGTGTATCATCGGCATGCTAGCCTAGGACGCCGAAGACCCACCTAGCGAGAACGAACGATGCGCATTCGTGTGAGAGAGAGGAGTGAATCGTATTCCGTCTCTATCCCCTTCTCGCCAGTTTCTATAAGAGGTCTACGGGAGTGCGTCCAAAGTAGGCACGGGCGCACAACGGGTTTCCATCAGCAACGAACCACTATATCTAACAGACACACTTACTGCTGAGCCGCATACGGTCGCACCGATGTCGTATATGCGCATTCAGACCCTGAAGAATCGGGAAATAAGTAACGATACCTGGTAGACCAAGCCTTCCGGATTAGGTAAGTGCATATTTAAAATTGAGAGAGCAGTAATTGATCCTCGAAGGCTGGAACAATTCGGCATGGAGCTAGCCACGCTTTGCCGGTCCGAATCCTCACCGCCCAAACACAAATGTACATACGGCTTATCGGACCCTGGTATATGACAAATATGTTCCCATGCGTGCATTCTTTGTAAGTTAATAAGAGTCTAGGGTGCCCTTCGAATGTTTTGCTATCACAACGAAATATGCACCCTCGCATAACATTGCTCACTATTTTCCTCGTCTCACTCACAATCGTGCTGGCCGCGCCTCCCGTGGTCTACGGTCACTCTGGGCTGTCCTATACCGGTCTTCACAACACGACCTCCGGTCAGGACTACTTCCTTGGTATCCCTTTCGCTGAGCCGCCTGTTGGACCGTTGCGCTTCAGGCCGCCCGTGCCGTGGTCCCCGGGTAATACTACTGTGGTAAATGCAACAAGCAATGGATTCAGTTGCGAACAGGCACTCCCCGGCTTTATTGACAACGCCGAATCGGAGGATTGCTTGACGCTAAACATTTGTAAGTAGACAAATCGTGTGTTCTTGAGAGCCGTATTACTTACCAGTGTGTAGGGAAACCAACGAATGTCACTGGAAAGATCCCGGTCATGGTTTGGATCTGTAAGTACTGATGAACTCAAGAGCGGAGACTAGAGTGCTATTACTCACTATGTTTGTCTCTAGTCGGAGGAGGGTTTTATATCGGAGATATCCAACAGTATCCAGGGAACTTTCTTGTTGAGCGAGCTATGGGAATAGTGGGTCCAGCTCGTTAGCGGATCTGGAAGCTCGCGAGACTCACTCCCTTTGACATTGGAAAGGGGAAGCCTGTTATATACGTTGCAATGAACTATCGACTAGGACTCTATGGATGTAAGTCGGGTTATATGCGTCAAATCTTAGTAGCATTAATATGATTTATTTTATGTTATTTTAGTTCCTCCCGGGCAAGCAGCTGCAGATGCTGGTGGAATTAACCTTGGGCTAAAGGACCAGAGACTCGCCCTAGAATGGGTTCAGAAGAATATTGGCTATTTCGGAGGCGACTCTAGCAAAGTCAGTGTTATCTCCAATGTAGGGCCGTGATAACATACTGATAAATCATGCTTAGGTAACACTCTTTGGGTCGTCGGCAGGCGCTATGAGTGCGGCTTACCAGACCTTTTACAAAGGCGGGAATATTGGGGGCGTGTTTAGAGCAATGATCCTGACGTCCGGATCGCCAACCACGTAGGTTTAGTTTTGCTCCGCTGAGTCGTTGCTGAGATAAACGCAGAATCAATTTGTCCAAACCAAACGACCCCGTATTAGAAACTGCATTCAAGATGATTGTAACCGCGACCGGCTGCACCAATTCCTCTCAGCCGTTCGAATGTGTAAGGAATGTTCCAGCCGATGTACTGAGTCAGGCAAGCACAGATATCATTAAGGTATGCGCTCCCGTACCTGTAACTCGTTTGAGCATGGATGCTGAGCGACTCGATGAATCTCATAGGTGGATCCGTACTACACAGCTCCTGGCCAAGGTCCAGTAATCTATGGAGCTGCCATTTCCCCAAACGACGACTTCTTCCCGGATTCGCCTCGAAGCCTCTTGCATAAAAGCAAGTTCGCTAAGGTACCTTTCATAAGTGGTGGTACATAGCTCGTTCTGTGTCAATCCATTGCGCGCCTAACATTTTATTTACAAAGACCAACTCGACGAGGGGACAATCTTCATCAATGGAACCTCCATCAACACCGAGCAGGACATCATCAACTGGCTTGGCGCTCAGTTCCCAGGACTTAATATTGGGATCACCAACCTAACCCTAATTCAAGAAGCCCTTAGGTACTATCCCGTCTCCCCAGCTGCTGGATCTCCTTATGGGACTGGCAACGAGACATTTGGGTTAGGTGCTCAGTACAAGCGCCTCGCGAGTTTCTTTGGAGATCTTTCATTTAACGTAAGTGATTAGTTGTTTCTTTGCGGCAAATTTATCCTAAAACCCCTATACCTCAGGCTCCTCGTCGAGAATATCTTCGGCTGGCAAATAAACTTGGGATCAAAGCATGGTGCGCATACATGCGCCGTGTCTAGTTTATGAAATCTCATCGACTATTTCCACACTCTCAGGTCATACATCTCGAGTCAGCCCGGAGCAGATTTTATACCACAATTCGGGGTAAGCCATGGAGGAGCTGTACCATTTGTCATGCAGACGGCGAGTATTCTTGACCCGAACGCGTCTCCTGAAGTGATTCATCTGGAGCAAACCATCGGTGACTACTGGTACTAGTGTCTTTTCAGTTGATTGACGCTGTACATTCGCTGAAAATGGCTCGGCAGGGTTAACTTTGTGTATAACTTGGATCCGAATCCCAAGGTCCAGCCCAAACGTAAGCAAACACAGCTCTCTCTAGTGTCCCCAATTCATAGCTTTGCACATTTGTAGGGCCATATTGGCCTCATTATGGGGCCAATAACACGGCCCTTCAGCTTTTAGCCGCTAATATAACGGCGTTCGAGGATTCGACGAGGGCTCATGGGATTGATTTCCTGATTTGTAATGATTTGTACACTTAGAGTACTGAAGCTCTATGGTTCACGCTGCCTGATAATGTATGACAGAGTGTTATGTGCTATCTAGATATTTTAGTAGGTTTGTTAACTAGTGGTGAGGGACCGTATTTCAGAACGAGCGCGAAGCCTCATCATGCCTAGTCATATTTGCCAAATGGTTCGCCAGTCGGGACACTTGAAGTCCGAGCCCGAGGCTTGTAAGTATAGGCTTGCGTAGCCCAAGAATGATTGTGGCTGCTCGGCCGGCCGCTATCAACGGACACCGGGGAGGAAGTTCCGTGTACGACTTGCGGGTAAGTATTCCCGTAGACGGCTGCTCTCACAATCGTTCGGTGTTCAAGCATTGCTTGATTCGGGCCGGTTAACTTGAGCGCCCAGATGATGACGACGCCAGTGTGCCGCCTACGGCGCCAGGACGCACGCGTACGCTAGATGAACGCATACGCTCTGTTCGAGCCAGTTGTAGTATCATAATAATTATCTCTTTTTCAGTGTATAAAAGCCTGGGGTGCCCTTTGGATATTTCGCTACCAGAACGCAATATGCATCCTCGCACAGGATTGCTCACGATTTCCCTCGCCTCATTCACGATCGTGCTGGCCGCGCCTCCCGTGGTCTACGGTCACTCTGGGCTGTCCTATACCGGTCTTCACAACACGACCTCCGGTCAGGACTACTTCCTTGGTATCCCTTTCGCTGAGCCGCCTGTTGGACCGTTGCGTTTCAGGTCGCCCGTGCCGTGGTCCCCGGGTGATACTCCTGCGGTAAATGCAACAAGCAATGGCTTCAGCTGCGAACAGGCACTCCCTGGTTTCATTAAAAACGCCGAATCAGAGGATTGCTTGACGCTAAACATTTGTAAGTAGACAAATCGTGTGTTCTTGGGAGCCGTATTACCTACCATTGTGCAGGGAAACCAACGAATGTCACTGGAAAGATCCCGGTCATGGTTTGGATCTGTAAGTACTGATGAACTCAAGGCCATAGACTACAGTGCGATCACTGACTGTAGTTACTTCTAGTCGGAGGAGCGTTTTATATCGGAGATATCCAACAGTATCCAGGGAACTTTCTTGTTGAGCGAGCTATGGGAATAGTGGGTCCAGCTCGTTAGCGGATCTGGAAGCTCGCGAGACTCACTCCCTTTGACATTGGAAAGGGGAAGCCTGTTATATACGTTGCAATGAACTATCGACTAGGACTCTATGGATGTAAGTCGGGTTGTATGCGTCAAGTGCTGGTAGCGCTAATATGATTTTATTCTAGTTCCTCCCAGGCAAGCAGCTGCCGATGCTGGCGGGATCAACCTTGGACTGAAGGACCAGCGGCTCGCCCTAGAATGGGTTCAAAGGAACATTGGCTATTTCGGAGGTGACTCTAGCAAGGTCGGTGTTATCTCCAATGTAGGGCCGTGATAACATACTGATAAATCATGCTTAGGTGACACTCTTTGGGACGTCGGCAGGCGCAATAAGCGCGGTTTACCAGACCTTTTACAAAGGCGGGAATATTGGAGGCGCGTTTAGAGCAATGATTCTGTCATCCGGGTCGCCAACCACGTAGGTTTAATCTTATTCCGTTGAGCCATTATTCAGATAAACACAGGATCAATTTACCCAAGCCAAACGACCCTGTATCGGAGACCGCGTTCAAGATGATTGCGAACGCGACCGGCTGCACGAATTCCTCTCAACCGTTCGAATGTGTGAGGAATGTTCCAGCCGATGTCCTGAGTCAGGCGAACAAAGACATCATTAAGGTATGCGCTCCCTTACCTGTAACTGGTTTGTACATGAGTGCTGAGCCTTATAGGTGGACCCATACTACACATCTCTTGGTCAAGCTCCAGTAATCTATGGAGCTGCCATTTACCCAAACGACGACTTCTTCCCAGATTCGCCTCGAAACCTCTTGCATAAGAGCAAGTTCGCTAAGGTACCTTTCATAAGTGGCGGTATGTAGTTCATTCTATTTCGACGCATTGTGCCCCTGACGTTCTACTTACAGACCAACTCGACGAGGGCCCAGTTTTTATCAACGGAACCTCCATCAACACCGAGCAGGACATCATCAACTGGCTCGGCGCTCAGTTCCCAGGACTTAATATCGGAATCACCAACCTAACTCTAATTCAAGAAGCTCTTAAATATTATCCCGTCTCCCCAGCTGCTGGATCTCCTTATGGGACTGGCAACGAGACATTTGGAGTAGGCGCCCAATATAAGCGCTTCGCAAGTTTCTTTGGAGATCTCGCATTCAATGTAAGCAGTTAATTACTTTTCCGGAGCAAAATCACCCTAAAGACCCTGCTCCTCAGGCTCCTCGTCGAGAATATCTTCGGCTAGCAAACAAGCTTGGAATCAAAACATGGTGAGCATACATGCGCCGTGCCTGATTTATAAAACCCCATCGACTAATCCCTCACGTTTAGGTCATACCTCTTAAGCCAGCCCGGACCAGGTTTTATACCACAATTCGGAGTAAGACATGGCGGAGATATACCATTTGTCATGCAGACGGCGAGTATTCTTGACCCGAACGCGTCCCCTGAAGTAGTGAATTTGGAACAAACCATCGGTGACTACTGGTACTAGTATCCTTTCCTCTGACTACCGCTGCACACTCGCTAAAATATCTCGGCAGGGTCAGCTTCGTGTACGACTTGGATCCGAATCCCAAGGCCCAGCCCAAACGTAAGTAGCTACTTCCTTATTATCTGATGTCTTCAAGCTGCAGCTTTGCACATTTGTAGGACCATACTGGCCCCGTTATGGGGCTAATAGCACGGCCCTTCAGCTTGTAGCCGCTAATGTTACAGCGTTCGAGGATTCGGCGAGGGCTCATGGGATTAATTTCCTCATCAACAACAACTTGTACGATTAGAGTACTGTAGCGCTATGATTCATGTGGTTCGGTAATGAATGGCGGAGTGTTATGTGTTATCCAGATATTTAGTAAGTTTTTTGTGCGAGGGACTGCATTTCAGAACGAGCACCAAACCGTCGTGCCTGGCGCTTCAGGAGCGCGTGATTTCTTCACACTTCAACCCAGCCCACCATCACCCTGCTAAATTTAGCAAAGAACACCGCAAGACTCTAGTCCTAGACGGGTGCTTGTGGTATCATTGACCCCGAGCTGTGTGCTTTCTGTGATTTTTAACCTGTTTGGCGCGAATGCGCGATACTCTCATCTCAGTATCTGAATGGGCTTCAATTTTCTGCACCCGTCGACTCTCGGTGGGGTGCTCCAGTGGCCATGATCACCCCCAAGTCAAATTAATTGGCTCACCGAACGCAAATTCAACCATTACTGTAACTGCATCTCTAGAAGCTCTGGATCGTCGGGCATCGGGTGGGCTACGCCGTCCGAAACGAGCAAGAAGTCATGCTGCGGACAACCTTTCCCGCGAGGGATGACAATGTCTTGTAGGATTACTTCATGCCCCTCATTTTCGTGGCTAGACATGAGGCCATCGAATCGCGTGATAAGGTTCTCCGCCATCGTATAAAGCAAGGTAGCGCCCATCCTACGCTTAACTACCATCCCAACACCCCACTATGCAATACTACATGAACGCCGCTTGGTGGCTCTCCACTGCATGGCTAGCTTCCTGGATATCTGATCCTTCACCTATAGTTTATGACAGTTCTGGCCTGGGCTATGCAGGTCTTCGCAATACAACTTCCGGTCAAGACTACTTCTTGGGAATTCCTTTTGCTGAGCCTCCCGTTGGGCCATTACGTTTCAAATCGCCGGTGCCATGGACTTCGAACACTACAGCCATCGTTGATGCAACCCGCGCCGGACACAGCTGCGAACAGGCAGCCGCAGGGGCCACCACGAATAGTGTCTCAGAGGACTGCTTGACTCTCAACATCTGTAAGTATCGGTTTGGCAAGAAAAACGTGGTAAACTTATCTTCCGAGCAGGGAAACCCACGAATGTGACTGAAAAACTACCAGTAATGGTCTGGATATGTGAGTCAAAGGGACTTGTGACCAGGGAAGGGCCGACTGATCTACGTTTTTATTGCCAGATGGTGGGGGATTTTATGTAGGAGATATTCACCCGTATCCGGGCAATTTTCTCGTCGAGCGGTCTACCAAAATCGTCAGTCATTGTTCAGGATCACGAGAAGCTACACCTAACTCTACTCGCGATCCACTAGGGGAAACCTGTGATTTATGTTGCAATGAACTACCGAGTTGGAATCTACGGGTGTAAGCAATCCGATGCATTCCATGCTTGCTTGCTTCTCACCCTTCCATCTCTAGTTCCTCCAGGACAAGCAGCAGCTGACGCGGGTGCTATCAACCTTGGCCTCAAGGACCAGCGTCTTGCCCTCGAATGGATCCAGAAAAACATCGAATACTTTGGGGGTGACCCTAACAAGGTCTGCTCCTTTACGTTATATTGAGGAAGAAGGTCTAATAATCGTACAACGCGAAGGTGATCCTATTTGGCGAGTCCGCCGGCGCAGCCAGCGCAGGGTACCAGTCACTCTACAAAGGCGGAGACATTGGAGGTGCATTTAGAGGAATGATATTAGAATCTGCATCCCCCACCTCGTATGCTTTCCGTTTTTTATATGAATCACTGCAAAACTAAGATAGCTGTAGACTTCGTGCCCCTGAAGCCAACGACCCGGTGCGAGAGGCGACCTTTGAGTTTCTCGTCAACGCGACGGGTTGCGCAGATTCTTCGCATCCTTTTGAGTGTCTTCGATCGGCATCATCTGAAGTTCTCAGTCAGGCAAACAGGGATGTTATCAAGGTTAGATCACTTTCCTCGTCGCCGTTTTCAGCATTGATTCATATACGGGCGGCACTTCGTAGCTGGAACCCTACTACCAAGGACCTGGCCAAGCCCCAACAACCTTTGGCGTAACCAGGGCACCAGGTGATGACTTTGTTCCAGATCTGCCCACTGCGCTATTACGCGATGGCAAGTTTGCTAAAGTGCCGTTTATCAGCGGAGGTACGTGGCGGTTTTGGTGTGTAAAGCTTTCGCTCTTATCCTTGTTTCAATAGCCCAGCTTGATGAAGGTACTCTCTTCGTTAATGGTACCTCGATCAACACCGACCAAGACATCATCAATTGGCTGACCGCTCGATTCCCCGGGCTTTACTTCGGCATAACTGACCTATCTGCTGTCCAGGAGCTGTTGAAGCATTATCCAACCGCTCTGGCGGCTGGTGCTCCCTATAGAACCGGCGACGAAAACTTCGGGCAAGGTGCTCAGTTTAAGCGCTTCGCTAGTCTCTTTGGAGACCTTTTGCTCCAGGTAAGTCTTGTATACATTTACCGTACGAATTACTGTGAACACGCGTGTCAGGCTCCCCGTCGGCATCACCTGAGGGCGGCACACAAGTTCGGTGTCCCAGTCTGGTGCGCATACACTTACTTTTCGAGCCACTGGTCCCTTCTCACTTATTTATTTTAGGTCCTACATATTGAGCGAGAGAGTTCCAGGAATCCCGCCACAATTTGGGGTACACCATGGGGGAGATATCCCATTCGTTTTTCAAAAGTTAAATATCGATGCCCCAGGCGTATCTGCTGACCTGGTTGAGCTTGAACACGCCATTGGAGATTATTGGTGCGCGTCGTACAGTCTGTTTATACACATTTCATACTCACTCGTGATGCTTCCATAGGCTAAGCTTTGCATATAATCTGGACCCCAATCCAAAGAGCGAGCCCAAGCGTAAGTCGTGTTCACGCCCCACTCATCAAATGCTTGCAAACGTAACTCTATTGCATTTCCAGAACCTTACTGGCCTCTTTATGGCGACCAAGCTGACGCCCTTGAGCTTCTCGCGTCGGGCATAACCACAATCAAGGACTCGGCGAGAGCTGAAGCAATGGACTTCATCCTCAATACTCCCAGTTTGTACCCGTGATGCGTTTTGTGATTATCCTTTCTGAAACCGCGTGGTGTTTTATCTTAAACGAGTTCACTTAGTGATAGTTGTATTATGGTACATGTCGTCGTGCGAGTTTTATCCAAAATGACACCACAATCAAGCCCAGCGTCCGGGAGCTACGGGGTGAGACGCAGACAGTCCGCCATCGACTGCAATATTTTGGCCGTTAACGAAGCTCGAGTCATCTTATATGTACTGTCAGCAAGCAATCGAGCCAAATGATCACGATTTGACTTACCAGATGCCAAGAACAGAGCGGCGTTGGCGATCTAATCAAATGCGCGTATAAATATACCATCAAGAAATGCTTATTACGTGCTTACCTCTTGAGGAAGACCGAAACGTTTCAACGGAATGAGTTGACCGATCTTGGCGCCCGCACCTTTTGCTCGTGCATACTCGAAGGTAGCTGTCGTCATACCGGTCTGGTGCAAATAGATTAGGTGACGCATTTGGGGTGTTTGTGAGTTGGGATGTGTACCTCTATGAGACCAGGGCAAATAGTGTTCACACGAATGTTGGTAAACCCGAGTTGGTGGGACGCAGTCTGTGCAAGAGAATTCACTCTAAAGGAGGGGGAGGGGTGAGAAGAGTGATAATGAAGAGGCTATAATCCCGCTTACGCAGCTTTGCTGGCGCTGTCTATTTGGAGAAAGATTATTAGGACCTCCTCCACATGAATGTAGTCAAGTACGTACAATCCATTGGTCCAGCGCCGGACCGAATCCCCGCAACGGACGCAGTGAGAATGATACTCCCGCTGCTGTCTTTTTTGTCGGTTGATGTGACCTGCATCGCAGCCGAGCCGTGTTTGATCGCCAGGAAGCAGCTACGTCGGCCTAACTGTCAGTTTTGAACTAGACCGATAACAGGCACACGTACGACAAAACGTTGACACGCATCATGTTCATAAACTTCTGCTCTGTCAGGTCGGTAAAGAATTCATTGCCGACGATACCGGCCTAAACAGCAATAGAATATGAGGTTCGCACGCTCGACCTCCTATTTTGTGACGTACGTTGGCAAAGAATACATCTAAGCGCCCCTCTTCTTTGATGGCTCGGTTGCAGATGTCAGATATAGCTTTCTCGTCGGCGGCGTCCGCTTGCTGAGTAGTGACCTGGCAGAATGTTCAATGGGCAACCCGTGAAACTACCTGCAGAAGATATATATACCTTCACATCCGGATAGTCCTTCTTGAGGGACTCTTGCAGGTTGGGTAGATTTTCGCCCGCGAAGTCAATCAGGTAGAGATGACGAGCGCCTGGTAGGGTTAACGTAGAAGTCCTGAGTACAAAGGCGACGATAGAATTTAGATTTGCTAACCTTGGTGCGCAAATGAGAATGCCGCAGCCCGACTACACAGTACCCTAGTTAGCTCAGACTATACGAGAAACCGAAGAGATTAAATTACCCAATGCCTTTCAGCGACCCCACACCCGTAATGACGCATACTTTGCCCTTAAGTTTCCCCGCGCGGGGAGCAGTGGTGAGCTGCGATTGGATGGTTTGCAACCTATCAAGAGTCCGTCGGGCTTGCTCTTCTGGTGTACCTTTTGGTGGAGGCAATGCAGTAGGAGAAGATAGCTTCGGCTTAGTAGGTGCGTCAGGCATGTTGATACAAAGCGTAGGTGAGTGATGGGTGGTGGCAGGAAAGGTGAGGATCGGCTCGCCGGCTCTTCCGAGTAACCGAATAGGACCCTGCTTCAAACAGGGTCTCGAACCCTGGGTTGCGGTCATTCTCTAATTCGCTCCGACCTTGGGTTGCGTGGCCTCCTGGCGTCAAAAAATCTTGGGACATCCTATCTCAGCTTCAGAGAAGGCCGCATGAATCCTTCTGTTCGACGAACACCTTGTACCTAGAACTGAATAACTTGTCCAATGCCCCAAAACCAGACCTTAAAACTCTGTCCAACTGTGTCGAAAGCGGCTGCGCGACATGGAGACAATACAACCTTCAGTTTAAGCATCCCGAAAGCTGGTATCCTCCGTTTTTTTAGACTAGGGCACTACGACTGGTTGCCGAAACAGATTGCGCCATGCACGGCACTGATAGGGCTGCTCACAACGGAGCTGCCCGAGCCCGAGCCCGAGCTGCGTACTGATCTGGTCCATGCAAGAAGAATCTTGCCGATTTGCCCGCCCTAATACGATGGACTGAACGGAATTCGCCTCTTCAATCAGGCGTTACATTCTCTCAGTAATTACGTCACGAGCGCCGAAACAACCAGCATGCGTCAGTCCCGCGTGAACGCTGCCGGGGCATAGTTGTGACCTCACAACAACGTCTATAAATGAACTGTGTCTCCGACCCGAAACTTAACTCCCAACGTCCCAAACCCTCGAAATGCGACAACCTATGGCACTGTATACTGGGCTCACTTTATGGCTCGCTTCGTTTGCATCAACTCTGGCTGCGTCTCCGGTCGTGTCAGGTCACTCTGGTCTATCGTATATTGGTCTACGTAACGCTACTTCTGGGCAAGACTACTTCATTGGTATCCCGTTTGCGAAGCCTCCCGTTGGGTCTCTGCGTTTCAAGCCACCAGTGCCTTGGTCTCCAGGCAATGTGAGCACAGTAAATGCCACACAAGCTGGGTACAGCTGTGAGCGGATAGTAGGATTCGGAACAAACCCAGTATCGGAAGATTGTTTGACTTTGAACATATGTGAGTGACAACGTATTAAATAATTACGAGGAATACTGGGCTCATCGTCGGGTAGGGAAACCAACGAACGTGACAGGAAAGATCCCAGTGATGGTTTGGATATGTGAGAGTTCCTGGGTTAGGTTTTGCCACTAGGAGTGGGAACCAATAACATCTTCCTTCGCATTAGATGGGGGAGCATTTTACACTGGCGACATCTACACATATCCCGGTAATTTCTTCGTCGAGAGGGCTACCACAATAGTAAGTCTTCCTCAACCTTTTACATTTCCCAACCAAATTCACACAAATTGACAGGGGAAGCCTGTGATCTACGTTGCAATGAACTACCGGCTCGGATTTTACGGGTGTATGCCATGTTTCTCATCTTCAATTACTGTTCGCGGTCTAACCCCGCCTCAGTTCCATCAGGGAAAGCTGCAGGAGACGCGGGCGCGCTCAACCTTGGTCTAAAGGATCAACGACTCGCATTGGAATGGATCCAGAAGAATATTGGCTATTTCGGAGGCGACTCCCGCAAGGTAAGTGTCTTCGAACTTATCTCGTCGATGTCACGATGACGAGCTCTACATAAGGTAACTATATTCGGAGAGTCTGCTGGGTCTATGAGTGTAGCATATCAGTCTCTCTACAAAGGCGGAGATATTGGAGGGGCATTTAGCGGAATGATCCTAGAATCTGGGTCTGCAACCTCGTACGCCTATTGATGTGATCTGGCGTCGGCTACCGCTGATATTTCAACAGACTTGTTGTGCCCAAGTTCGATGACCCCGTGAAAGAGGCAGGGTTTGCGTTTATCGCAAACGCAACTGGCTGCGCTGGCTCTTCGAAGCCCTTCGAGTGCGTGCGTAATGCCCCCGCCGATGTCCTGAGTCAAGCACACAAAGATTCCTTCGCGGTACGAGTTCGCTAGTCTAGCATGATCGAATGATAGCGACTGATGAGCCTAACCATCAAGATTGATCCATATTACCACGGCGCTGCTCAAGCCCCAATCGCATTTGGCCCGACTAGAGCACCAGGAGATGATTTCTTCCCAGATGCACCGGTTAACCTTCTGCACAAGGGCAAGTTCGCTAAAGTCCCGTTCATAAACGGAGGTACGCACAGCGTCTACCCAATGAAGCTTATGCCTCTGACGCGTTGTTCTGCACAGTCCAACTCGACGAAGCTACTCTTTTCATCAACGGAACGGCTATAAAGACCGAGCAAGACATTATCAACTGGATGACAGCTCGCCTCGTGGGGCTCTATCCTGGGATTAGCAACGTGACCCTGATTCAAGAGATACTCAAGTATTACCCCGTGTCCCCGGCTGCCGGGTCTCCTTACGGCACTGGCAATGAAACATTTGGACAGGGTGCTCAATACAAGCGGTTTGCTAGCGTACAAGGAGACATCTCGTTCCAGGTAAGCCGAACATAATTGGCTCCAAACCACATACATAACCCGGTTTGGTGCTAGGCACCCCATCGAGACCACCTTAGAACTGCGACCAAGTTTGGAGTCAAAGCATGGTACGCATATACGAGCTTATTGTTTTTATATACGAGCTTCAGGCTTATATATATGCGTAGGTCGTACATCATGAAACAGCCAGGTCCTGACTTTGTGCCTATGCTTGGAGTGATGCATGGGGATGAAGCCCAATTTGTCATGCAAACTTTACCCGTTCAAACTCCGGATGCATCGTCAGCTGTGGTAGACCTAGTCCACGCTATAGGAGATTACTGGTATGCAGGGTGTTCGAAATCTACTCGCTTTCCGTACTCATGAATCAATATCTAATAGGGTCGATTTTGCATACTACCCAGACCCTAACGGGAAAGGCGATTTGAAACGTAAGTCTTGACTGCTATACCCCTCTTCGTGCCAGGCAGTAATGTCCGTATATAAACATAGGTCCCGATTGGCCAGCCTACGGCAGCAAAGCGAATGCCCTTCAACTCCTTGCTTCTAACATAACCACCGTCAAAGACTCGGACAGGACCGCAGCGATTGACTTTATCATTGACAATACCCCCATCCTATACAACTAAAATGTTGTCTATCTCGTAGTATTTATCTGATCTTGCCAATGTCACTGTCCGGCTTCGGCTTTGCTATCCACCAAGTAGTCATCGGGGATGACACAACAAATCAATCTGTAAGCATCTCTGGGGGATTTGATGACGGCCACTGGCCGCGAACCTTATAGCCCGCCCGCGCTCATCGTGTCATCATAAGATCTCACATGAATCTCACACGCTTGGGCTTTTCAGACCTTTAAGGGACGATTGGTTTAGAAAAGCTCGGACACTAGGATATGTATGTATGCGGGTTGGAATCTTCGACACCTTGACAGACGCCTGGTAACGAAGAAAGTGTTTTATAAATAGGAGTCCGCTGCGAGATGAAGCGATTAATGCATGCGTCCAGGATCCTTGCGTAACCGTGCCTCGATGAACGTGGCTTTCCATGATCCGCCGAGCTCGAGCATTGATCGCTCGCAGCCTCTATGAGGTGCTTACTCCGTAGTTTTAGCCTATGTAATCTTTCAACGTTACATTTCTCGGTTCTCACAATTCAGTGGCCTGTTCGGCAAGGCGTGTCTAATTGATGTTTCTACGCAGTGAGCACAATCTAAATTGAATGTCTTGTAATGTTGCAAAGTCAATTCCCCCCCCCCAAAAAAAAGAATTGATCTAATTATGCGCGTTCCACAAAAAGACGACGAGATATCTCTTGGATATGTATTTAGTTGTTCTATTTTATGCCCTCCTGCGCCAGAGCACTACTCTTCGGCTCAATATGAAAGATATATTAATACCAATCCGCTAGGCTCCCCGCCGAGACCACCTTCGAACCGCGACCAGCTTTGGGGTGAAATCATGGTATGTACACTACCACCTGTTTCGTTTGTTATCACTATAGGGACTCAGCCTATACTCTTATATAGGTCGTATATTGTGAAACAACCGGAGCCTAGCTTCGTGCCTAGCTTCGTGCCATTGTTCGGAGTCCGCCACGGAGGCGATGTAACTTAGCACAGATTTGAATTCCTTATGATTGTTCGTGCTTACGAATGAGGGCACTGTAAGGCCCTTGGGACCTTGCAGTTGAACACGAGTGGGTTGCCGCTCAGCAAAATCCCGCTTCGCAGGGAAGCGCTCCTGATCTCGAGGGTGGCTCTGGATCGCTCCAGAGTGCTCGTGAGCGAGCATATGCTATCCAAGGAGCGCTCCGGGGAATTTCTTAGATCATATATGGTTGCGCACGAGCACTCCGAAGCGCTCCAGAGCCACCCTCGAGAGCCGGAGCGCTCCCCCGCGAAGCGGAATTTTGCCGAGCGCGCATGATTGTAGCTTGAACGGCC
The DNA here is from genome assembly GCA_025200755.1 of Ceratobasidium sp. C01. Taxonomy (NCBI): domain Eukaryota; kingdom Fungi; phylum Basidiomycota; class Agaricomycetes; order Cantharellales; family Ceratobasidiaceae; genus Ceratobasidium; species Ceratobasidium sp. C01. The sequence continues at coordinate 21,534 of JANWGL010000466.1, forward strand.
ATGATAAAGGACCTTGCCCCAGATACACAGTCTAAGATTCCGACGTTTCGACCACTCAAGATGCGGCAACCCAATGGATTCCACACCTGTCTCGTTGTATGGCTTGCTACACTAGCGCCGGCTCTGGCTGAGACTCCCGTCATATCGAGCCGCTCTGGCCTATCTTATATGGGTCTCCGAAACGTCACCTCGGGACAGGATTATTTCCTTGGCATCCCATATGCCAAGCCTCCAGTTGGGGCGTTGCGTTTCAAGCCACCAGTACCATGGTCTCCCGGCAACACGAGCATCGTAAACGCCACTCAGGCCGGTTACAGTTGCGAGCAAGCTACAGAAAGTCGGACAAAAAATAGGGCAGCAGAAGACTGCTTGACTTTGAACATATGTAAGTGTTAAGTATCCAAGGCTTCAAGGGAACACCGAGCTCAATATGAGATAGGGAAACCAATCAACGTGACGGGGAAGCTCCCAGTAATGGTTTGGATATGTGAGTGCTTTCGGGTAGGAATAAGCAGCTCAATTTGGCAAGTAATAATATCTTCGTGTTAATTAGACGGAGCAGCCTTTCATAGCGGTGACATCTATTCCTTTCCCGGTAACTTTTTGGTTGAGCGGGCTACTACGATAGTAAGCATTTCTTAGTTTTTGCTCGTTTGAACCCAACTTACACGCAGGCATTGTAGGGAAAGCCTGTGATCTACGTCGCGATGAACTGTAGAGTTGGACTTTACGGCTGTATGTGCTGCTTCGTGTGTTCAACTCCCGTCCACTGTCTAACTCCGGTTCAGTTCCACCCGGGCAAGCTGCTGCTGACGCGGGTGCACTCAACCTTGGCCTGAAGGACCAACGACTCGCCTTGAAATGGGTCCAGAAGAACATAGGCTACTTTGGAGGCAGCTCTGGCAAAGTAGGTCCATTTGAGCATCCAATTGATAGGTTGGTAACCTCCACATAGGTGACCGTCTTCGGAGAGTCTGCTGGATCCATAAGCATAGCATACCAGACCCTATACAAAGGCGGGAAACCCCAAAACCTGTTTAGAGGAATGATCCTAGAATCTGGGTTCGCGACTTCGTGCGTTGGCCTCGCCATTTGATGCTAGCTACTGTTGAACTTTGGGCAGAATGGCCGCGCCCAGGCCCGACGATCCAGTGAAAGAGGCTGCGCTTACATTCATCATAAACGCAACTGGCTGCACTGACTCTCCCAACTCCTTTGAGTGTGTGCGTAGCGCTCCCGCTGAGGTCCTGAGCCAGGCGAATAAAAATGCCATCATAGTGCGAGCTCACTGATTCCCTATTGCCGAATAGTGATGACTAATTAGTTAAATCGTCAAGGTCGATCCATACTACCGTGGTGTCTTCCAAGGTCCAGTCATATATGGCCCAACTAGAGCGCCGGGCGACGATTTCTTACCAGATGCGCCAGTTAAGCTACTACATACGGGCAGATTCGCCAAAGTTCCATTTATCGCTGGAAGTGCGTACCAGTTTCAATCTCACCATAGCATCTGCCCTTGACGCGTTTCTTCTTGTGAAGCTCAACTCGATGAAGGCACTCTCTTCGGCAATGGAACATCTATGAAGACTGAACAGGACATTGTCGCATGGTTGACCGCTCACTTCCCTGGGTTATACCCAGATATCAGCAATATGACTCTCATTAAAAAGCTACTTGAATACTACCCCGTATCCCCCGCTGCTGGGTCTCCCTATGGAACTGGTGATGAAACATTTGGACTAGGTGCTCAGTATAAGCGGTTCTCAAGTATGTTGGGAGACATTGCCTTTCAGGTGAGATAATCACAGTCAATGTCAGAATGTACAAGTACAACTAAAACGAGTTGACTATAGGCTCCCCGCCGAGACCTTCTTCGGACAGCGGCCAAGTTTGGAGTCAAAGCATGGTGCGCATATACCCACTTTTATGTATGTATATGAGGACTGAATGACTAATCTTTCTTGGTAGGACGTATATTATGAAACAACGCCCCCCTTCCTATCCGCCGTTCCTTGGAGTAGCGCACGGAGGAGAAATTTCATTTGTCTTGCAGGGGTTGCCCGTTCTAGCTCCGGATACACCTCGGGATCAGATAGAGCTAGTACATACAATGGGGGACTACTGGTATGTGGAGCGTACCATTTCCTATTCTCCAGCTTCATCATGTATAAACACCTCGATAGGCTCAATTTCGCATACTACCTTAACCCCAATGGGAAAAGCGATTCAGAACATAAGTGATGGCCCCCACGCCCCTACCAGGCAATAATGGCTGAGCGTAAATGCAGGTCCCAATTGGCCAACCTACGGCAGCGAAGCGACTGCCCTCCAACTCCTTGCTTTCAACATAACCACGTTCAAGGACTCGGACAGGGCTTCAGCTATAGACTTTATCATTGCCAACACTCATAACCTCTATAGTTGAAGTAGAGCTTGTATTTTAATATTTATTGATCCCACCAATGTTCTGTTGTATCGTGATATAAGTTTGCGTCGCTGTGCACCGAATGGTCGCCAGAAGCACCATGGAAATGGGCGCTTCCTGATCCATCCACCCGAAACGAGCGCTGAACACCTTGATCGTTCCGGTCATCTTCCCTGTTGGCCGAACCTCGAAGAAAACACCGATCATAATGACGTACTGCGCATTGTATCCGACAATGGAGCACAGCTCCTCGGGGTGTTTTGTCAGCGGCGAGAGAAGGCCGCTGAAGCGCGCATTGGGGAGTATCGGGCTTCGGCACACCGAAATCCGTCAAGGGCATGTCAGCACGACGCACACGAACATCTTAAACTAGCCCTATGGCCCTATCGGCGCGGCCAATTTTGGTATAATCGTATGCCTCGTACATGTGGACCGGTGTCGTCAACGGCCAGCGCCCCGGTACCACTTTTCGAAATGCGTTTTCTTCTCGGCGTCGGATATTAAACAGCGCTCGGTGTGACAGTTACGAACCCAGTGCGCCGAGCCGTTACTGACGCGCAGCTAGATTTATGAGTCTTATCCAGAGGTATTACAGTCTCGTGAGGCGGAATAAAAAGAGCAGCGACATCCAGCAAGCAATCCCACAGCTCAACATGAAGCGCTACAACTCACTATACGCTGGCCTCAGCCTTTTGCTCACTTCTTCGACGTCCGTGCTAGCCACACCGCCCGTAATAACTGACCATTCCGGTCTATCTTATATTGGCCTTCGCAATACTACGTCCGGCGAAGACTACTTCCTCGGCATTCCATTCGCTAAACCTCCCTTGGGGGAACTCCGCTTCAGGCCTCCGGTGCCATGGTCGGCGGGAGACATCACCACTGTGAACGCCACCCGCGACGGAGACAGCTGCGAACAAGCAATAGACGGCTTTTTGACAAATAGTATATCGGAAGACTGTTTGACGCTCAATATATGTGAGTTATTCTGCGTTGAGTGAAGTATAGGAAACTCATGGCTATGGTAGGGAAGCCAACGAATGTTACCGAAAAGCTCCCCGTGTTGGTTTGGATATGTGAGTCGGGCTGATGCTAAAACTGCCGGGGGATACAGCTGCTGAACATTTATATTGTTAGACGGTGGAGGCTTTTATGCAGGAGACATTCAATCGTACCCAGGCAATGCTCTCGTCGAGAGGTCCATTAAGATCGTATGTACTCTCCTAACTATCTAGACTCATAAGCTCCATATTTATTCGCCATTCACGATTACCCAGGGGAAGCCTGTGATATACGTTGCGATGAACTATCGGCTCGGAATTTATGGATGTAAGCCAACCTATATGCGCCAACATTCGCTCGCTTTCTGAACTTTCTGCTGCAGTTCTTCCCGGACAAGCAGCGGCAGACGCAGGCGCAGTTAATCTCGGTTTAAAAGACCAGCGACTTGCTCTAGAATGGGTCCAAAAGCATATCAAATACTTTGGCGGGGACCCCAGCAAAGTAAGTCATTCTTAGTTCAGGTCGTACTACAGGTAACTGATACGCCAAACGCAGGTGACAATATTCGGAGAATCTGCTGGGGCTTTTAGCGCAGGATATCAGTCGTTCTATAAGGGCGGAAACAATGGCGGCGCATTTAGGGGGATGATCCTGGAATCTGGGTCTCCGACTTCGTGAGTCCACTGTACTTTGTCTTCACCTCACTAAACCATCCACAGGTTTCGCTTGACCAAGCCCAATGACCCAGTAAAGGAGACCGCTTTCAATTTAATAAAAAATGCGACCGGCTGTAGTGACGCATCTGACTCGTTCGAGTGCGTTCGAAACGCTCCTGTCGTTGTTCTCAAACAAGCAAACAAGGAGATTGTCAAGGTAAGAGGGTTTTAATTATTATTACCGCAGCTCCCAAATCTGATAGAAACACAAAGCTTCAACCGCCGTATGGTGCACCCGCTCAAACTCCTCTTGTATATGGGCCGAGCATTGTGCCAGAGGATGATTTCCTGCCAGAGGCCCCAGCCACTCTCCTCCGCAAAGGCAAATTTGCCAAAGTTCCGTTCATTAGTGGAGGTGACTACCAACTCGTGACCCTATTGTGTCGTCTGCCTCACCATCAACGCTGTTCAACCTAGCTCAACTCGACGAGGGTACCCTGTTTTTCAACGGCTCGCTTATAAATACCGAACAAGATATTATCAACTGGTTGGGTGCTGATTTCCCAGGGCTCGACATTGGGATCACGAACGTGACCTTGCTTCAAGAGTTGCTTCAGCACTATCCCGTCTCCCCAGCGGCTGGCTCCCCCTATGGTACTGGTAACGAAACCTTTGGCCAAGGTGCTCAGTTCAAACGGTTCGCAAGCGTTTACGGAGACCTTCTTATTCAGGTGAGTCTTGTGTCCCAACTGACACGCATATATTTTAATAACTATAT